>JBBBDQ010001631.1:932500-1015000 GCA_037127315.1 Ascarosepion bandense | reverse complement strand
CCAGTTGTTTAAAAGAAATGATGAATTTAATACTATTTTTAGTATTTATTGCCAAGTGGATAATTCTAAATGAAAACAGAATGATTCTTTTGTTATTATTACTTTTCAAAATGTTACAAGACAGCCAGGAAGCCTTTGCTTTGGCCAGCCAATAAGAAGAAGAGACTAGCATGGGGAAAAGAGCACAAAAACTGGACACCAAAACAGTTCGTTTGATGCTTATGTTATTGTGCAGTAGTAACAAAAAAAAACATTCTATTTTCATTTAGAATTATCCACTTGGCAATAAATACTAAAAATAGTATTAAATACATCATTTTCTTTAAAAAAAATGGATTGGCTTAATAATTATGGCCGGTGGTGTAAATATATTCAAAGCAGTCTAATATTATGTTTCCACATTGCTTTACTTTATATTCCTAACCTGTTGTGACCCACGAGTTCATTTTTTGTTTTTCTCTTAAGATATCCGAAATGATATAATGATATTATGAATACATTATAACACCTTTAAAAATATGGTTAGAAAACTATATCCACTTCTAACATATGGCTGAATCCCATCCGTTCATTGTTATCCGCACTGAAATCGTCACCAGTTTTCTACAGGTAAGAGAAGCTGATATTTGATATCAGGTAAGAGCCGCCAGGTCAAACTCTGATTTTCGCGGCTGGCACGCACGTAGATTCTCCTCACTTGGAAATTGATCTATCCCAATGCTTCCAGAGTTTTCCCTTTCTTTTTGGTCTTGTAGAATACTAAGGTCAGCTTCGTAAGTCTTGTCACCTTCTTGTTGGCCCTTCAGTCTTTGTCACCCTACTTCTTCCAATGGGACTTTCAGTCCTACCAACATAGCAAAATTTCACAGAGTCTGAACCATCCACTCAGGCATAATGTTTCCGACTCAAAGAAAATGTTATATTGCTTTGATTCCTCAGCAACAACAACATTACGTAACCCTCTACTTTGAATTGGCCTAGGGCTTTTTATTGGAATAAAAATAATATAAATAAAATATCATCTGTACATTTTTTCTGGGCTCTTCCTTTCCTTGTCCGAGTGGTTATTGTGCAGTTCTTCATAGCGACACATGGAGTAAATAAGCAAGATGATCAAAAGAAAAAAGAAACAAAAGCTTACAAGATCAATCGAAATGAGGAATTCAAAATAAATAAGAACAGTGTAAAAAATTCATCAAGTACAGGTAAGACATTTTTAAGAAGGTCAAACGACGTACACAAGGTTAAAAATGTCATTCTTTTGAACAAGAGGTCAACGAGTGTATTTGAATTTCTATTTCAGCTTTTGTCCGTTTTATGCTATGGCCGCTTTTTTTCTCGAATAATCTGTCAATCTTAATATTATCTCCCTGTTTGCTAACAGCATCACACGCACACACAAGCATGCATGCACGTAATCCCCCAAGCACACACATACATACACACACAGAAAGCCTCTCTCTCGCTCTATTTATTTATCTATGTCTGTGTTTTGCTCTTTATATATTTGATAATACAGATAGATTACGCTTGACAAAATACGTAAATTACAGGAATATAACGCGTTTGAGGCGAACAGATTTTTGCAAATAAATTGTTTAATATAAAAATGGAGCATAAATCGTAAATAGATAAATTGAAATTTTAATAGATAATAATAAATAACTGTTCAATAGACTTTATATATATATATAATAACAATAATATTAATAACAATAATAATGATATTAATAATTATTATAATCTATTTCAGTCCGTCTCGAAAAACCCACCGAGAATAAACGCGGAGGGGAAAAAAGGGAAAATAAAAAAAGAAACCAATTAAGTACTTGAACATACGTCAACATACTCGTAGGAAAGAAAAAACCCGAGACGAAAACCCGAACACTAAAGTGCTCAATACAATAGTAGAGCAACAAATAGTAGAGCCGACTTGTCCTGACAAGCCGTTAGGTGAAACCTAGGTAGGTCTGTTGGCTCTTAGTTATATATATATATATATACTGCCGGGCATAATTATTAGCCAACCCCAAATAAAAAAAATGATGTATTTCGTACTATTTGTAGCATCTATTGCCAAGTGGATAATTTTAAATGAAAATAGACTGATTCTTTTGTTATCATTACTTTTCAAAGTTTTACAAAGCATCCAGGAAGCCTTTGCTTCGGCCAGCCAATAAGAAGAAGAGACTAGCATGGGGAAGAGAGCACAAAAACTGGACACCAGAACAGTTCATTTGATGAATGTTATTGTGAAGTATTAACAAAAGAACTATTCTATTTTCATTTAGAATTATCCACTTGGCAATAAATACTAAAAATAGTATGAAATACGTCATTTTTTTAAAACTGTGGTAGCCTAATAATTATGGCTGGTAGCATATATATATATATATATATATATATATACTGCAATATATATATATACTGCAATATATATAGACTACAGTATAACGCTCTACATTTGTATCGAGCACTCTTTATAAAAGTAAATGCATGAACAAAAAGGTAAATAAACCTACGAGTTCAACAACTTAGTTACACTATATATATATATATATATATATATATATATATATATATATATATATAAAGTCTATTGAACAGTTATCTATTAAAACTTTCATTTATCTATTCACGATATATGCTCAATTTTTATATTAATTTATTTGATCGTTATATATATATATATATATATATTAATAAATATACATATTATCATACGTCTATAGCACGACTCGGAATTTCATGCGTTATGCAATCATCAGGCGCATATTTCAAACTCTGTTTGAAATACGCACCTGATGACTGCATTGGTAATATATTTATCATATATATATATATATATATATATATATATAGAATAAAAAATATGAGAAGCCGTGAACGTTTTCTTTAAAGTGTATATTTATTGTTTTTGCAATTATACATGTTATGAAACATTAATTGTCCATGACGCTACACGTGTTTAGAGTCTAAAATTGACTCTCTTCAGGCGAATAAATTTGTGGTTTTTACGTTTGAGTTTCTTCGAATATTTGACTCAAACGTAAAAACCACACATTTATTCAATTTTAGACTCTAAACACGTGTAGCGTCATGGACAATTAATGTTTCATAACATGTATAATTACAAAAACAATAAATATACACTTTAAAGAAAACGTTCACGGCTTCTCGCAGCTTTTATTCTATACTAATTACTCTCATTGGAACAACCCTATTTCTTTATTCGATATATATATATATATATATATATATATATATATATATATATATATATAATTATGAATTGAAAGCACATTGTGACACGGAAATTTCTATGTTTCGAAATAGAATAATAAATGCCTGGGAACTCAAAATCGTAAAACCTTGGGTCTTCTTCACCTGGCTTTATATATATATATATATATATATATATATATATATAGTCCTGTTCGTACATTAAGCACTATTTTATTAACGCCTGAATAACAATACTATAGTAAATTTTGGGTCACCCTGTATATATCTATTTTATATAAAGTATTTGCTTAGTATAAATTTTCATAATTTCAATTCTACACATTAATGTGAGGGGTGCAGGAAAAGTACGGATTGGTACGGAGTAGAATTATTGTGCTAAGTTCAAGTTACCGCATTGTTCATCAGAAAGACATGAATCTATCATTTCTCCTCCACCCCCAACTACCACTTAAATAGCAACATTGGCCAGGCCAGTCCTCCAAGCCTTGAGTGGCAGTTAGTCTAAGCGGAGAACAAATCTGAATTCCAAAAAATTGAGGCAATAGGTTTTTCAAGATGCCATGACAATTCATAAAACAAAGAAAAGCAATATCTAGCGTTCTGAATCATCGCCATCATCATCATTGGTCCTACGTCCGCGTGTGGTCATAGGGTCACTAAGTCGGAGAGATATTCATTCATGTGTAACGAGTCTTCGGCATGTAGACCTGATGGAGCCCATCTCTCTCCAGGTCAGACTACAGCCCTTCAGCTTGCAGCATCGCCTTGCTCACGAGCATGTGTTGCCGCTGATTCCATCGGAGGAATCCACTTCCCTGGCTGTCGAGTTTACTCTAGAAAGACCTCCGCTCAGCGTCGACATGTCATTGCCACCCTGAAAATACTGTTAGTCCAATGTGCAGAGATAGCCTGTAGCCTGTCAAAACTCGCTGTAGCTACCAAAAGTGCATTGAAAAGGATTCAGTTGATTGGAATTTAATAACCGGTGTGCTATTAGAAGTGAAGTTATGAAAATGTAAAATGTTAGTGAACTTATAATGACCTAATAATTGTTGGTTAACGATATAGAGATACGGGGCAAAAATAGACGCAACTGTTTTTAAACTAGACACTCTAGCGAACGATCGCCTGGGCCAACATGGAAAAAGATTTTACTCTCAAATAAGCCTTCTTTATTTAGTAACCTTCAGAAACCTATCAAATGGAAAGAGATGCCTCTATTTTGAAACAATATCTTTTATTAAACGATCTACAGTGATGCTTAAAATCCCTAGACCCACCGACTTTCAAACATGTTGTTTTATTTGATATTTTCTATAACTTTTTTTACTCTCAATTTCAGATTTGGTTTCTACGAGTTTATATTCCGCTTGCTAATCTTGAATAGATTTCGTGGCCGCACTCGTTTTATTTCGGCAGCCCGGCTGGTGATCCTTTACGTAAGTATTAAAAACATACTTTAACTATCCCATAATTTAGTGTATAAATATCTATCCCATAATTTAGTGTATGATTATCTATCCCATAATTTAGTGTATGAATTATTATTTTCATTATTTTGTTTTCTTGGATTTCTGGTGTATACTAATTTCTTTCCGGATTACAAAAAAAACCCTAAAAAAGGCCATCCCACACATTTCCCAGAGATAAAGACCTTCGTAAGGTTGGAGCTGTACTTGTGAGTAAATTTTGTTTTTATTTCTTTAAGGCTTGGGATATTATGAATCCCTTCAATCAGTCTATCAGAATAAAAATTATCTATACCGAGAAAACGTGATCTTATGGGGAAAAATGGACATGATTTTCAGACCCTGCGTGAAAGAATAGCGCAGAAATATGTGCCCATTGCCAAACAACATTTGGGTCGAAAAAAAAAAGTCGTCCGGTGTTATTTAACGGTTCAAATATCAAAGATAGCAGTGAATGTGTCGATAGTTTTGTTTTTTTTTTCATAAAAAACATATCGTCTTGTATAGTGATTTCTATTGGCATGACAAACAGAAAAATGACATTATATAAAGTTTCAAATATCCAAAGTAGCAGTTCATGTATTGAATTTAATTTTATTTACAAAAATTAAAAATAATATTTTTCTTATACGGCAATCTGTAAAGTTACGAAAAAAAAAGCGTCATTAAAGTATCATATATCCACGATAACAGCAAATATGTTAATAAATTTAAATTTACTTACCAAATCAGCATGTTTTCTTATCGATTCATTTCTAATATTAACTATAAAAAAACATGATGGCATTATTCATATGCATAATGGAACGACGAATATGTTAGTAAATTAAATTTCATTTACCAAAAAATAAAAAATGAATAAGTAGTCTTATAGAGCAATTTCTAAAGGCAATCCGACCGAAATCATTGATGTCAGTATGTATCAGGTTTAAAGGAGAACGGATTAGACATTTCTGATTATTGCTGTTCGATCGATAATTCTGCCTCTAAGCCATTTGATTGGTTAATTTACTTCGAACAAAACAAACATTGAGTTTTACCCCTGTATCAACAACGCCTCTATCAACCATGCACCCAGTTTCGCTTTTGAGAAGAAAGTTTATATAATAGCGCCTTTTTCGTAGGCATCTCGTCCTATTAAAAGCGTTAAGTTCAAGGAAAACTATATCTGGAACAGACACTGGCACCCCCCCCCCACACATATATATATATATATATATATATATATATATATATATATTCTCTTCCGCATACTTGCTTTATTGACAGTTACAATCTCCAAGAATTTAAATGTAAAGTCGTCATCTCCTGTCTCATTAACTTACATCCTCTCTCTCTCTCATGCTTTTCTACATCCACCCCACTCTCATCAGTACTCTCTTTCCTCTCCTACTCTTTTCCTGACACCCCCTGCAACCTCTCACTCCTCAACATTCCTCCTATGTAACCCCCTGCACAACAGTAGCATTAAAATGCCTTGCTTGGTGTGACACGATTATAAAAAAAATATATAATATGTACCTCCACTAATCTTCGATATTTTCATAATAAATTTTCATAAATGAAAAAGCTTACTTGAAGCTTTCATTTTAGCTTTAATTGAAAGCAAAATGATTAAATTGTCTATTTATAGTAAGTAAAATTCTCTAGTGTATTTTAAAAAGAAATTATATTGATTTGAATCGATGTTTTGGGGTCTTTTCTAAAATAACTGATTATTGCCCTTTTTTTTTTTTGTAGTTGTCTTTCATCGCAATAATCTTCCAAAAATAAAATATTGGCCGATTTAAAGTATAATTAATCTGATTTTAAACAAATATTACTTACTTTAAGTTTAAAATAACAGCGAAATGAATTTTTAAAAGAAACAATAGCAGTGATTATGTTCTTCTGTCATCTCTCGTCAGTCAAGTAACAGTATTGTTAAAACATAAGAAAATGACAGATATTATTGGTCATGAGTTGGTATATTTCAATCAGTGATTTTCCCACCACCGTAATGTAGCTTCCTATGCAATTTCTATAAATATTTTTATGGCAATTGTTCTGATGAACTTTCCTTTTTGGTATCAAGACTTTATGAATTTAAGCGCAGTATTAGATTGGCGGCACGATCTCATCTTTTTACAGTTTAAATGACTAGATGTAACCTTTTCTAAGAATACTTTCATGATAATTGTTCTGATGAACTTTTCTCTATGGTACCTAGACTTTATAAATTTAAGCGCAGTACTAGATTGGTGGCTAGGTCTCATCGTTTAACAGTTTAAATGGGTAGTCTTGTTCTTTTAATGTTCTCCCTTCTTAATAGTAGTTTTTTCATATTCTGTAACACTTTATAACCTCTTGCATCCTATTGGCTTTATTGCATTCCATAGAGTGAAATATAAAAATTAAATGCAATGTCAATCGCTATCTTCTGTCTTCTTAATTCTTGTTCATTTATTGTTCTCTCTCCTTAATAATGTAATAGTGTTTTTTTTTTTATATATATTTTCTTGTTTGTAGCTTTATTGCCTTGTTTAGGTTGAAATTATTTTTTAAGGATTTCATTTTTGGATTTCGACTTGGTGCTTTAAGTTTCTTTTGTTTCTTTTTTGCATTCGAACTTCCGGTTCCTCTTCGATCCAGCGTCGCAAGATGAATATTCATATTGCCGCTCAACGTCGCCAACAATTTAAGAGCGCCGCCCAGCAACCCAGCGTAACATCATACACCAAATCAGCAAGAAGCTGGTAAGGTCTTCCTTTCTAAATAGTTCCTTTTTATTATACCTTGATCTTTTCAAAATACTGTACCTCTGTCATGTTGATTGTAAAAGTCAGAACGTTTTCTCGACTGATTCAGTGGAAAAAGAAAAATCAACTACAATAAAAAGACAATTGTAAGGCTACAGATCTTGTGCAATCTGTGTTTGATGATTTGAACGTAACAAATATGTCTTAATCTGGGATTATGTTAATTTTGAGGGGTTTCAAGTGACTTGTAACTTTTGTCTTATTTTTAATACAGGCTAAGAATCTTTTATCCGATTTGCTTGGGACCCGATTTATTTTGGTTTTCAGATTTTTTTTTCGGACATTGGAATGCAGGCTATTTAATTTGTATATAACGTCCATAAAATGAGACAGTCGGGAATGAAACCCAAACATAAACACGATAGCCCTTTAGATTTCATAACACTGCTTTTATATATATATATATATATATATATATACCTCGAAGGCAGTTTTATATAAAATTTAATTAATTTTGTATCCATACAGATACAGGTAATGACGCTAGCCATGTAATGCTCACACGGATGTGGTGAAATTAAAATTTCACATAAAAATAATGGTTATATTTTCTGTGCGTGTACAACAAAAAAGATTAGTGAAGTAGACGTTTATAATGAACTGGTTAAATGTAAACATATATATTTACAATCCACGCTCGATTCCATCTTGAATCTTCTTAATTCTACCATTGGTCCATGCTTTGAATATCGCTGCCCCATCTAGCGTGGTGCACTCGCTATATATCTCGAGAGTTCAAGTTACCACCCTATCTGTTGTGTTTACTTTCACACAAATCTCCCCAGAAATACATTAATTGATCACTTCTCAACTCCCAACTACGGCTTAAATAACAGCATGGACCGACTTGCTCCAAGTCTAGAGTGGCATCCAGTATAGGTAAAGGACAACTCTGAATTCCAAATAATGGAGACAACAAGATCATTATGCAGTATTACATGATCTTCAGCGTCCTGAATCATCATCGTCATCATCATCACCCCCCCCTCTGGCCGCGTGTGGCTGTGCGGTTGAGTATCTAATTATGTATATATTTGGGTTCAAAGTCGGAATGATATCCATTCATGTGTAGAGAGTCTTCGGCAAGTAGATCTCATGGAGTCCTGCTCTTTATATCGAGATTTTCGACAAAATCTAAAGAAGTTCTCTTCTAACAGTTTCTTTACTCACACTTCTCGCCTGTAGAACTCTTTTCCGGTTTCTTGCTTCCCGGCCATTTACAATTTTCAAAAACTTAAATTCAACATCCATTGCCATATTTTTTCCTTTAATTATCTTTTGTTGTTCTTTCTCCTCATAAGGTCTTCTCGTTTTGATCCACTTTTAGTAACCACTTGCGTCTCAGTGGCTTTATCGCCTTGACTAGGGTGAAATGTGTAAAAGAAAAAAATCTTTCAAACTTAACATATGATGATTATTGCCTCTCCAACGTTAACATTCCATTTAGTCTCTCACTCCCAATGACATTTTTATTTATATTGTGGCGCTGTTTCTAAGTGAAGGAGGCAAATGACGCCACAATCCCCCAAAATGGGATTAGAACAATATAACTTTCCCCCAAAATGGGATTAGAACAATATAACTTTTGAATTGAATAAAGTGTTTGTTTCAAAATCCCCCAATAACATACCGATTACAGCTCATAAAGCGAGAATTACGGATCCGGCGCCTTTCGGGAAGAATTCGCCCACATCTTAGGACCGACTGACCCGTGCTCGACCGCCGTTGGCACGGAACCCTTCTCCACTTCGGTCTTCGAAGGTCTCGTTCGAATATTTGCTACTACCACCGAGATCTGCACCCGCGGTCGCTCCACCCGGGCTCGCGCCCTAGGCTTCCGTTCTCACCGCGGCGCCCTCCTACTCGTCGCGGCATCAGTTAGGCGCGCGCAGTATATGTTTGCAGTAGCGCGCGCGCTCCTCGCCGCGACGGTCCGGCATCGGTCCGTCTCTCCAGCGCCATCCATTTTCGAGGCCGGTCGATTCGGCAGGTGAGTTGTTACACACTCCTTAGCGGATTCCGACTTCCGTGGCCACCGTCCTGCTGTCTATATCGACCGACACCCTTTTGGGGATCTCATGGGCGTCGCGTTAGGCACCTTAGCAGGACGTTTAGTTCATCCCACAGCGCCATTTCTGCTTACCAAAAGTGGTCCACTTGGCACTCGCATTTGTTTCTCCCCGCGTCGTTTCGGCCCGTGAGGAGGCGAGGGACGGCTCCGCATTCGGGAAAGTCACCCCGTTCCACCCGTTCCTAGTTCTTCTTCATGTGCCGTGTCCCTTCAGGACGTAGGCGATCATGGACTTCCACTTGGCTCTGACTCTTGTCGCTCACAGTAATTTTCTCTTGGTATCTCTTCCAAGCCCCGCTCCGTCAACCATTTGCTCAGACCTAACAAGTACGTCTCGCTCTGCTTTCCCCTGTCTCTTCTTCCATTTATCCGACCAGTGAGTATCAAGTTATCCAGGCCTTTCTTCCTCATTACGTGTCCTAGGAACTTCATTTGTCTCTTCCTGATATTCATTTTCTCGTTTGCATCCTTTCCAACACCTCATCGTTGCACACGTGCTCTGTCCATGGTATCTTCAGCATCCTTCTGTAAAACCACATTTCTGCTGCCTCCAGCCTCTCCTTCATCCTTGATGAGATCGTCTAACATTCACTTCCATACAGAAGGACAGATATCACATACGAATTCCAGCACTCTTTTCTTTGTTTCTAATGAGATTTTCCTGTCTTTCACTATTCTGGTTAGCTTCTGAAATGCATCTTTGGTCATGCCAATGCGTCTTTGGATCTCCGTGTTGCATTTTTCATCCTTTGTCAAAACACTTCCCAAGTATTTGAATTTTTTTACTTGAAGATTACAAAAACAAAAACGTCGTGAGAATAATAATGTAGGAGGGCAGGTGCAAAATGATAGGGATGCCATTAAAAGATACTTATCTGGCCGTGGTCAGGGTTTTAGGGTGGCAGACATGTCAGTACAAAAATACTGGCTTAGCTTGGCACCCAATTTGTTCGGCGAGTTTTGTTTATGTTGTATAATAAACGAAAACAGGTTTAGCTGCAATAGATTGCCAAAACTGTAAGTGAATAGAGATTCAAGTTTTTCAGAGAAAAGTGTGTGCTTCGAATTCGTCGAAGAAAGGCTTATTGATCTGTTCGTCGCTATCGTCGCGTCTCCGTAATATAGAAAGTAGCCATCTTGTGTCGATGCATTTGTCAGAAGGCCTCAGGGAGTATCGGAAGCAAGAAGCAGTTAATGCCATTTTATATTTTGTGCATGTGCGCAGAATTACAAGCGGAAAGCTTCACGTTTTATATTATTTTATCGTCAACTCAACACTTCTACTTTGCATATTTCTTTCTTCATTTTATCTATTTCCCTTCCTTTTGTGATTTTTACTTTAATTTCATTTTATTTTTATTTTAGCTTTATTCCTTCTTTTTTTTTCTAGGGTTTCTATATCCCGTTCTTTCTTTCTTTTTTGTAAGTTTTAATTTCTTTCTTTTTTGGATTTATTTATTTCTATCTTCTTCCGTTTGCGATTTCATTATATTTTCTTTTTCTTTCTATTTTTCCTTCATCCCTTTCTTTCTTGCAATATTTTCTTTCACTTTGTGTGTTTTTCTTTTTCTTTCTCATTTTACTTTTTTCTTTATTCCTATCTTCTTTTATGAATTAAAAAAAATATTTTCATAACTTTCGTATTTTATTCTATATTTTCTTTCGTATTTTATTGTATATTTTTCTTATTTTCTTTAATTTAGGGTGTTTTTTTTTTCTTTTTGCGCTTTGTTTCTTTCTTTTTTCGTTATATGAGCTTGATAAAAATATTTTTTTTTAATTACCTACCCTGTCGGAGGGCCTTTGAATATGCTAATTGTATAAGGTAGATACTAGAAGATCTGGGTATAAATCTTACTAATGTCTATTTTTTAATTGTAAATTGGCTCTTTGTCTCACTTTTTTATTTGAGTGTAAGTCATTATCATGTCTACCTTTTTAACTCTATGCAAACTGTAGACATAGATCCTATGTCAACAAAAATAAAATACTTGCAGGTAAACTACACTTAAAAAAAGTTACACAATTAAAAATTACGAAAACAGGAACGATAAAATATTTATCCGCCACTTCGTCAAAAATGACCACACTTGAAAATATCAAAACAACACATTCAACACCCCAAACAACACTAAAAACTACACCAAATCCATCACCTCAAATTACACCCATTAGCACACCTAAAATGTGAGCCTTCATCTTCCAAAAGACAGAGAAGTCTATCCTCCGACAGCACTGAAGAGAAAAAATGGCTAAACCGATTTACAATTTAGGGAAAGATGTGCCGCGAGTCACAAGAACAGAGTGAAAAAGCCGAAAAAACAAAAAATCGAAAACTTTACTGAATTACAAAAAACTCTATGGAAAAGATGCAAATGGCCGGGGTCTGAGATCAGAGACTTGCAGAGCGTGTCTTGAATCTTCAGCGCCTCGGTATCTAAACTTATTTATAAATGGAACTTTGTCTCTGTGTGTTTATGTGTGTGTCTATGTGTGTGTGTGTATCCGTTAACTATAGACTCCGAAACGGCTGAACTGATTTTCTTGAAAATTTACACAGTTGTACTATAAGCGTCTGCGAGTGTTCTTAGCTAGGTTTTGTGTTGAGGTACCCCCGATAAATATCGAAAATCGAAAAAATCGGGTTATAGAAGGAGTGGTTTGATTTTAATAAAATTTGATACACTCATAGATAAAGACATAAGAAACGATATTCAGAAGTTTCAAGGTTGCAGTTCTTACAATAATGCAGAAAATTTGATATCGATACCAGGAAATCAAAATTTGACTTACATCCATTCATTTTTCTTTCAGTCTACGGTTTCGCTTTACCTGGAAACAACTACTGCTTTTTAGTCTTTCGTGCCAACGTCCAAAGAGCCTAAGCTCCAGGACCATGGATTAGTTTTAAAGCTTTCATTACACCCGAGCAACGCCGGGCTATACTGCTAGTGGAAATATATTGTATACAGGAGAACCGTTTTACGACCGTGAATATATACTGTCTGGTAGGTTCGCCCTCTATTCAGCATTTTTTGATGGACGTTGGCTAGTGAGTAAATTTTTGGATGCGGTGTGTACTCTTGTCTTCGCAGATCCGGAGATTAAATTGGCTAGCTACTGGAAATTAAACTCTTCATTTTTTGATGAGCAAGATTTCCATGACCAGTTGCTACTAATGATACAGCGGGTATTGATGTGGGCTGGGGTTGGGAATAAGTGGTGAGGTTCTTTAAAATCTAAAATTAGGTTGTTTGCTGCTGAATATAGTCGTATACTCAATCAATCTAGGTTAGCAGTACAAACGGCATTAGAAGCGAAAGTTGATCGGGCGATTAAATCCCGTATTAGTCGAAACGTAGCCATACCTAGGTCGGAGCAAGCCTCCTTACTTATCAAGGAGTACCAATTTATCGTAGTTAGGGCTAGGTTAAAAAGAATGTCTCCTGGGGCAACGACTATGGCCGCTGAATTGCGTGCAGAGGAACAGAGCAGCTAGCAAAGGGCATATCACGCGTTTCACATTGCCGGATAAGCAGACCGTGACTACAAACGCGGGCATAGTTGAGTCTCGAGGCGGCTGAAGCAGCTGGGAGCGAGGGTTTCTGAGATCTGGGGTGCGCTGAAACTGGTTAGCCGGGACAAAACTCCGGGATTAGATGGTCTTCCTTACGAACTGGACGTTGTTGTTCCATTGCTATCGCTGATTTTCAACAACTGAATGAAGCAAGGGTATATACCATAACGCTTTAGCAAAGGTGTGATCAAGTTACTGCGCAAAAACAAGGATGGTGGGGATGGGGTAGATAACTTCATGCCCTTGACGATGTTAAATACAGAGTTGAAGCTTTTAGTCGTTTGCAGGCTATTCTCGATAGTCTGATTGATCCTGAACAGAGTTGTGCTGTGAAGAGTAGGGCTATTCAGAACAACCTTCGTTTGATATGCTTGATTGTTGAGAAAGTCGGTACTGAAGCCGGGAAGACCAGTTTAAGCATTCGATAGGGTTGACCATCGTTTTCTGGAATCTGTCCTTTCTGCCACCAGTTTTGGGCCGTGCTTTCGCACTTGGATCCGACTTCTGTAGGATCAGAGCCTTTCATATTGAGTCATTCTTTTTGTCAAGGTTGTCCGCTTTCGCCTCCGCTTTACGTTTTTATGTTGGAACCTTTCCTTCTCAAGTTGAAGGTGAATTCGGTCCTACGCGGAATATGCTTACCTGGTGCTACCATTTTGACCAGATATTCCGCCTATGCTGAGGACGTTCGGCTCTTGACAAAGTCTGCAAAAAAAAACAAAAAAACAGAGGGTACGAGTCTGTGACAGGGTCCAAGATCAACTGCGATAGGCCTATTGGCTTGCAGTTGGGCGCCTGAAAAGGAGTTTCTCTTACGCAGCCTTTTCTCTGGGCGGACAGGCTGGTCAAGATACTCGGCTTCTGTTTTGGTCCTGATCTCCAGTTGGAAATGAATTGGTCGGAGATGCTGGAGAAGGCCGGGGCCACAAGTCGTCTCGGAAGAATCTTTCCATAAAGGAGAAACTTTCCATAAAGACGACGCGACAGAAGGAATTCTATGCGGTCAAGAATTTTTCCTCTTCCCAACTGATCTTGTTTTTTAAGCATCAGATTAAAGTCAAGATCAGGATCGAAAGGTTACGATTCCCTCCATCAGAATTTGGCAAAAGGTGGTGAGTCTTGCGCGTATCTGTCCAGTAAAAGAAGCAGACTTGGAGTGGCATTTTGAGAACGACCTCGACGGGAATTCGAACTCTTTTTATCTATTTTATCCGTTAAACATAACATTATCCGTCCATTCAAGCAAATCGTTCTATAGTTTAATCCTAGATTTAATTTCTAACGCAAAGTCTAAACACTAGTCGATTTAAGAGTGAGAAAATCTTTGACCGTTTCTGATTATCTTTTAAACTATCTTTTTTTTCCTCATCAAAAATATGAATGCATTCACCTTTTATGAATGCATTTACCTTTTATGAATGCATTTACTTTTACAGCAACATTTCTTTTTATCGTTTTAAAACCAACGTAATCTGATTTGCTCAATTTTTTATGCGAATTTTTTTCTTCGAGCTAAACTTTCAAATATGTCTTTGCTTGCATTGGGCGTGGTTGGTATTTTTCAACTACATATGTTTAAGTGAATATACACGAGAGACTGTAGCATTATAGGCAGGTGGGACTTTATGTAGCGCATATTGGTTTGGCAAAGAAGCCTGTGCTCGCTTTACTGGAAACTAATTACTGTACTAGGCTTTCAAGTTGTGTGGGTTTATCCGCATTCGGCATTTTCATTTTCACTTGCTCTACAAATCGATTACAGAAACAATACATGCTTATTACTAGGCAATTAAATGGTTTAATAGGATAATAATCGGTTAGATAAAAAGCTTTTTAAAAAATAGGGAAGTAGTTAGTTAGATAGATAGATAGATAGATAGATAGATAGATAGATAGATAGATAGATAGATAGATAGATAGAAGAAGAAGAAGAAGGAGGAGGAGGAGGAGGAAACGATTTCAGAAAAGAAATGGAAACACTCATAGATAAAATTTTGAAAAACTCACTTTCTTGATGGAAATAAAAAACAAAATAAAAGGTAAAAAAAAGAAAGAAAAGAAAATAAGGGAAAAAATCAAAAGGTAAAAGACAAAGCTAAAAAGGTGAAGGAAATTACGTGGTGATTTAAAGAAAAATTAAAGTTGAATTAAGAAAGAAAGAAAGAAAGAAAGAAAGAAAGAAAATATTTAAATAAAATAAAATATAAAAAGGATAGATGGAAACTTATTGAATGAAATTCAGAAACAACAATAAGTGAACTAAGAAAGAAACTATAACAAGAAAAAAAAGAAAGATTAACGAGTTAAGAAAGAAAGAAAGAAAGAAAGAAAGAAGCTATATCAAGAAAACTAAACGCCTAAAGAAAGAAAGAAAGAAAAAATATGAAATGTAAGAAAAAAAACTACAGCAAAAAGGAAAAAGGAAGATTAACGAGTTAAGAAAGAAAGAAAGAAAGAAAGAAAGAAAAAAAAAAAAGAAGCTATAACACTTAAAAAAGAAAGCTAAACGCTTAAATACATAAATAAATAAATAAGGAAATAAATAAATAAAGAAAGAATAATGAGAAATGTAAGAAAAAAACTACAGCAAAAAATGAAAAAGAAAGAAAAATTAACGAGTAAAGAAAGAAAGAAAGGAAATTAAAACAAGGAAAGATAAATATTCAAAGTAAAAAGGAAATTAGAAATTTTCAAATCGACAAAAGCAAACATATTTAAAAAAAGCAATTTAAAATATTCAAATGGTGATGATAAAAGTCAGGTAAAAAAAAATCTCCAAAGGAAAACAGAAGTGATAAGAAAATGAGTGCAAAAGAAAACAACAATAATGAGAATAGTGCCCAGTAAACATCTTGTAAATTTTCGCCTTCAATGTTCCATCTACTATAAATGTCTTGTTTCATTTCAAACAACATTACACACTATTGGGTTATTAAGCCGTCAGTACTGAGCTCTCAGAGAGGAACAGAATCAATGTTATGTTTTATAAGATTAGTGCAGACTAACCTGCTATTTAAACCCTGGCTGAGCTGGTCTAATACGTTCATGCTTTTTCCAAAGTGTGCAAGTGAACTGACTAGGACAGAATTTGAACTCGTCTCACCGATTCCACTTTCTACAGTGATAACCTTTGCGCTACGGTATTTCCTTGTAACGCGTCAAACTTGTCTGTAGCAAACACGGTAAGGTTACTCATCTGATCAGATCAGTCTTGTGAAATCTTATTAGAATGTTTCGAAATGTCAAATTAATATTTCATATTCAGTTGTCGCTCTCGCACTTCCCGCCTGTGGAACTCCCTTCCATATACTTGCTTTCCTGACGGCTACAAGCTCCAGGAATTTAAATGCAATGTCAGTTCCCATCACTAATCCACTTGACTTCAGTCTTTTCTACATCACCCCGTGTATCTTGTTCTTTTCCTTTCTCTCTACCTTCACAACTGTCTTCATCCCTGTGTTCACATGCTTCTCTTGCCCTTTCTCTGACACCCCCGTAACTGGTTAGTCTTTCTCTTCATTTTCCTCCTGTCTAAACTTTTACTCTCTTACGTAGCCCCCTGCGCATATATACCGCCTTGCTTGGGGTGAAACGATTAAAAAATATCTGTTTACATTTAACTGGTTCTTCATAACTGCCACTAAATTATATTTCGACGTTCATTTGAACGAGGGTCCTTGTTGAGGGTCCTTGTTGAAGAAGAAAAGAAAGCAAAAATTAGAGGGAGAGAGAGAAAAAGAGAGAGAGAGATTGAGAGAGAGAGAGAACCTTTTCTTACTTTCCCGATGAATGCGACATAGAGAAATGTTATAAGGGCTTTTTGTATCACCCGACGGAAATATCATTTAGATGTTTAAAAATATCAAATTAATATTTCATGTAAATTGTCACTAAATCTATTTCTACTGGCTCAACATAAGTGTCCCAGTTTTAACTAAATTACCGCTAAAGTTTTTATTTGAACTTGTGTCCTCATCTGGTATATGAATATTTTTTACTGACTTACGGCCATGGCACGTTGAAACTTCGATTCCTGCATGATCACCGAACTTAAGCAACGTTAAGCCTGGTCAGTACTGAGTACTAAATCATTATTATTCCCACACACACGAAAAATTTACAATCTAAGAATATTTTCTGGCCTTAAATAATCTGTAATGGATTGATAAAGTGTAAAAAATGAATCAATCAATAATAATAATAAATCTTCTACTGTTTGGGCTAATGTAAAACTGAGCCTTTTACTTGAACTATGTCTTCTTGGCTTCGATCCAGAACGATGCAGTTAAGTTAAGCTCTGTCATTTGTCAAATATGCCTTAGATAAGAAAAGTCAGTCAGAAGCGACACGATTAGTTTCTTAACCACTACTTAATTTGGAAGCAACTAATGGTTAACAGATTCCCTTTTAGTTTTCAGTTCTGGTAAAAAGTGAGGGTGTGGCTGAAATCACCCTAGTCCACTCAAACTAATATATACATTGTCGAATATATACATATGAACTAGGATTGTTTTATTTAATTTTATTTCCTGTTTTTAAAAAGCAATTTGCTAATAATGGAAAATGCTTTATTATTCAATTTACTATTGTGAAAAATGATCTGTTATTCAAATTAGACTATTTTCATTTTATTGCCTTAACAAAAATCACGCTTTAACGTGCCGTTTTATTTCTCTTACGGTTAACAAACACAGCCACCGAACGAAATTCTGATATAAACCTACATATGAATCTGAATTTTACTGGCATATTCTATTTCTTTATTTTTATTTGTTCCTGAAGGTTTTCCACTTGTGAGCCAGATCAGAATGAACAATGGAAAATAGTGCCCAATATTGGTAAGTCCTTTTCAAGCATCATCTTTTTTGTGGTAAGAGACCACTCTTCTCACCTCCACCCCCACACACAAATATCCACTAATTACTCAGTAGTGTTTCTACGGGGTCAAATAAACGGGCCTAGATAGAGAAACGTGCGTAAGAAATCTTATTTGTTGCACTGCTAGGGGAGTGTCTACCAACCTGGGTTCAAAATTCGAACTCTACTGCCAATGAGAAATATATAATGACTTGAGCAATAAAACATTCGCAAAAAACTGAACATGTGGGGTCAGTCCTTATCCAGCAATCAGAGAAAAACAACTCTGAATTACAAATCGTAAAGAATGCAATAAGGTCTAAGGTCTCAGAGGTCTAAGGCGCAATTTCCATAGAACCTCATAACCGTATCCCTGTATACATTCCGCTTTTCAAATAATAAAAAATATACGCTTTCGAGATCGCTATTAGCAACCTCAGTGAGTTCTCCTTAATCTCGTTCACGGTCTGAAATATCTCCAATGTTCACCGGCGGTTTAAACATTTGGAAAAATCAGAAGACGCAAGAATGAAGTTTGTATTATAGACCAACCATAATATAATGGGAAATTAATCCAATAATCTATCAACAATTAATCTCAAAATATTAAAAGAAAATGATCTACAAAAAAGTGAAAAAGCTACAACTAAAAAAGATGTAAATACAGTACCCCATTATCCGCAGGGGGAGGATACGGTCCCAAAACATAACGGATGAATTAAACTGCGGATATTACGAAAAAACTACATAGTGATTTCCTATATATATGTAGATATATTTTTTCTAAATGTTTCTTCAGAAGTTAGACGATCATGTCTCTCAGAGATATTTGATAATTACCATTAGGTTTAGGAAAAATAGTGGAGTAGTTTCTTATTGCCTTCTTTACGATTTTGAATGCAGAGTTGTTTTTCTTTTAGACTGGCTGACAGCCAATCATAGAGAGCCCAGTCTATCCTGCTGTTTGACCCGTGGTTGTGGACAGGGAAATGGATTCATATCTTTTCCAAGGGTTTCTAAAATGTGAGAACAATAGACGAGGCGGAATTTGAACTCGAAATCTAATTCCAATTTCCGTGTGGATAACTATTATGTTAAACCACAGTTTAAAGCTAACGTCATAAATTATCCATAAAGAGACGGTCGGTAGCAACTATTAATAAAGCAGCACAATGTTGACAATATAATAACTGTAATAAAAGTTATGCCACTTTCTGCATAACTTAACCTGAGTATACGATTATATATACACTTATTAAATTTTTTATCCAGATGAAGTATTCTACGTCTTCTCTGGCGAATTTGAAACATCACGACACGAGATTTAGGGCCACTATTAAGTGAGACTTATTAAATGTTTACCTTTAGAGTTGACCGAAGGTAAGTGAAAACGTTTGTACTATAAAACATGGAAATCAAAACCGCGGGTTAGGTCATCAATATATTGCTATTAATTTAATTAGAAATCTGGAAAAAAATGCAAAGAATCTGCAATATTATCGTTTTGAACCTGGTATCGCGGCTTCAATCAATTTCCATTGCCGTAACTCAGCTTCCCTGTACTTTTTCTACAAATATTTCCATGGAAATTGTTCTGATGAGCTTATTGTTGTTTGATTTTTCCCACCCCCAGAAAAATTGTCCATATGGGAACTAGTTAGAACTACATAGAGACTTGGATGTATTATGGTGGCTGTAGTATGAATGGTAAGTAAGAATATCTTGTTTTGGGGAAAAGAATACTCTAATATGTTTGGGTCAGTAATCGTTGCTAGCTAAGTTTGAGATAAGACAGACTGAAGACCAACTTTTCCCTATCCCTCCTTTTGACCTTGTGTCACATTTTCGTATTTGCAAAATAAAGATTACTTTTCTCTTTTGTACTTCGACTTCATGAACTCATGCGCTATACTAGATTGGCGGATATGTCTCATCGTTTGCTGTTGAAATTTCTGCTTGTAACCGTAAATTCTATTTTAATAGTTTCTTCTGCACTTTTTGTGTGTGGAAGTCTCTTTCTTGCTTTCCTGTCAACTACGATCTCAGAAAATTGAAATGCAACATCTATCCTCATCTGTCTTCTTCCATTCTGTTCTTTTATTGTCCTCACTCTTTGATAATATTTTTTTCTCAGATTCCTTAGCTTTTAGTAAATCCCTCGCATTTTTGTGGCTTTATCGCCTTGCTTGGGGTGAAATGATTAAAAGAACAAAAACATTCATATATATTCTTTGCCAGTTTTTTCATTCGTTTTACTTTCATTTTCTTCAGCAACTGATGGTGTGTGGAAATCCGTCAAATGGTTGGCCGTTTATCCTATTCGTTTCGCCTTCTACTACACAATTCCTGATTGTAGAAAGACTAAGTAAGTATCTATAACCGAGCAATGTTTTCTTTTCAACCCGAATTACTGTTTTCTTGGATGTCTGATCGTTCAGTCAATATAATATAAATTATAATGAATACTCGATCGGAAAGCAAATCTGATTTGCATTGATTCCAAGCGCACTAATTGCAATCGTCCCCGATAAAATTAATTGAAAAATTTTAACTGAACATTGATACGTCAATCAAAATAATGAACCTTATTTTACATACATGAATGTAAATTCCATGAAAAAATTTATTCCGTTTATTTTACTTCGTAAAATAATCCTTCATGGGTTTCGTTGGCACATTTTGCGCCTCTTGCCCCTCCCACTCCCCTTCATCTCACAACTGTAGTTCATAGGAAACCGCCAGTTTCTTTTGCACTTGGAGATGTTGAAGTTACTTCACTCAGAAGTTAAAGAGGCAATACCTACAAGGCAGAGTTTTCCCTCTCCTAGACTGGTTGCCAATCAAGGCTATAGGCTTCAGTCTGTGTTGATATTTACCTATAGATGAGGGAGTAGGGGTGGATTCATGACTTTCCCAAGTGTGCTAGTAGGAAAGTAAATGCAATGAACTCGACTGGAATTCGAACTCGGCTTCTCTGATTCCGTATTATATCACTTCATTTAATCGGCACAAAATAAACTGTCATTTTATGTCTTTAAATGCTTGAATTTTATAAATGTTCATTTTAATGATTTTTTTTAATAATTTAATGTCACGTTCTAGACCAAGTATCCCAGTCAATCCGAATTAATATTTATCAGAGGATATTTTGCAAGAAGATTGGTACTTCTTGGGGCTCAGTATTTATGTTAGGGGGCCTATACCTTTGGTGTATCAGTTATCCCGACAAGGGTTATTTTGAAACAGCCGTAACGCAGAAATATGTTGCCATATGTTTAATTGAAATAGACGTATATATATATATATATACATATATATATAGGTTTCATTGAATAATATAGACAAGTTCTGTCTATTTATCTTGTGTAAGATCCTTTCGTATGATCTGATTAGCTTGATAGTGTTGTTGTCATGGAAAGACGACAAGAAATCGCAATAATTGTTGATTTTTTTTATCGGGTCTGAGCTTTCGGCTTACATAAGCCATTATCAAAGAATGAACATTTAATGTTCAGTGAACATAGAACATTTAAATTATTATTAACAGAGTGGAGTTATACAGAGAAAATTAGACAGGTCCATTTTTTGTGTCGCACATGGCTGTAGGCCGAGAAGGAATGGTGGTAGTGGGTTTTTTGTTCGATTGAGTGTATAGTGGCATGAGGGATTGGTCTGGGAACTGCTGCTACTATGGTGTAGGGGGTAAGTATAATAACTATGACCTCTCCCGTCGATTATAGGCATTGAAGTATGTTAGTAGAGGTGTCGAAATTTATTTTATTTAGGCTAGGTTTAAACTGTTTGATGTAGATAGCTTCTAGAATTTTAAGTTTTCGTTTATTATTTTTTTGTCTAAGTATATGCGTATTTTCAACAAGTGTTTTCCTAAGAAGTGTGTGTTGATAGCCGTGGTGTTTTAAATGTCGGAATATGTTAGAATTTTCATTTAAGTGCAATGTAAGTCTCCGCGAAAGCGAGTTAGTAGTATGTCCAATGTAGGTATTATTTAGTTGGTTTTTGCACAATGTAGTAGATTTTTTATGATTGCTAATTTGTAATAGTGGGGGCATTCGCTAATATAATTAAGTGCGAAGGGATTTTTGTTGGTGGGTTTTTTATATAGTGAGATAGTAAACTTATTAGCGAATGGTCCCACTATTACAAATTAGCAATCATAAAAAATCTACTACATCGTGCAAAAACCAACTCGTCCACAAAACACATCTTCCACAGTGAACTAAAAAACATAAAACAGACACTCATCAACAATAATTTTCCTAATTACATAGTTGATGAACAAATACGACATTTCCTTACAAACCTGAACACGAAAAAAACAACACATGGTAATAGCCCAACCAACCCCAAACATATCACTCTCTTATATCGTAGCCAAATGCACACCAACTACCAACTAGATGAAAATATCCTAAAAAAAACTCATAAACACTAATATCTCTCCGACAGACCCCAACAAAAGAATTAAATTTATCATATATTAAGCTAAATCCAGAACATCCAACTCAATCGTCCGCAACGACTCCTCCCCCGCCGTTAGCGATTTGCAAAAAAACAATGTAGTGTATAAATTCAAATGCCCCTTTCGAGAATGTATCTCTAACAAACTAAATAATACCTATATATAGGTTTCAATGAAACCTATATGTAGAACTTGTCTATATTATTCAATGAAACCTGTATTAATGAAAAAATACTGCCAAAATACACACACAATATATATATGCCTTTCCCAGTGGTAATAATGCTATATGAATATTTCTCAGCCGTATGATGTTGGGATAGATCGTATATTGTTTCAAGTGTTTAACGGTCGGTTCTCTCATCGCAAAAGCAGATGTTTGTCACGTTCTTAATAAGATCCGTGAGGTGGGGAAAAAGCAGTAAGGAACTGTCTTCGTCGTCTAACCTAAAGTTGGTGAGAAATTTCATAGCAAAGATCTCAGCATTATCCAACCTGAACTGAGATAACTTCAGGGACATTCATAATGGAATGCACTAATGGTTTTCCTTTACTGGGTATTTCTCTTGCGATTTTCTAGAAACCCAAGTTTTTTGTTTTCTACTTTGGCTTAGACTGCCTAAGCACAGCTGCTTTTTGCATTTTCCAGGAGTTTTTTTGCAGTGATAGCGCTCAGCACTGAATGAGGCAAGGCTCTGCTAAACCATTCTCTCTGAGAGAGAAGATATCAGCGCTTATGGTAGGCCGTGGCCGCACTACAGTCAGGAGTGAACCACAGCTGGCTATTTGCATTTTGCTGCTATTTTTGTGAGGGAAAACAACAAGGCTGTCCTAGGAGATCCATTTTTTAAAAGATCTGAGAGAGATGCTTCCGAAACGGTTCCAATCAGCTTTGATATATGGATAGATTGCCCTATGAAACGGCACATCTGAGTAGGTAATTTTGTATCAATCTTTACAAAGATCAAAGAATACCCCGTAGTGCCCAAGGTGCAACAACTCTGTGGAACATTAATCCGAGCATGAGGTGAGGGAAATGTTTAATAGGTTATCATTATGCTCAGCTGTATCGGGAACACGAATAAGCTTGTTTACTATCTGCGTCAGATCATGTGCTATAAGAAAATCATAACAGTAGCTTTCCTATTCGTCAGTGGAATAGCTACTCCATGTGGTGAATGTTGAACTTGCCCCAAATATGAATGGTAGGTGAGGGATGAAAGAGGAGAATATCATCAGTCATCTCTGCTATTCTATCAAACATTGCAATAGCATTCATCTTGAGGGCGATAAATGACGAAGACAAAGGAAATGCTATGGACGAGGGCCACCCGTTGCCAGATGAATGAGAACTTAGGATCCTCGTTTTGGGGATCTGTCCCGGCGCGGAACCCATCATTGATATAGGCTTCAAGTCCCTGGCCGAGACTATTTCTCTCTCTCTCTCTCTATATATATATATATATGTGTGTGTGTGTGTGTGTCTGTGTGTGTGTGTGTGTGTGTGTGTGTGTGAAATTAAATAAATTGCAAACATTATGCCTGCTTATTTTTTATAAAATCCGTTAATACTCACGGATAATCTTACGTGCAAGCTTTTTCATGTGTACGTGCATATAGTTTTAAGATATACTGTAGTTATGGGTAAAGGTGCTCAATATCAGAGATAGAGAGTATGTCGTATAGCTCAACACCAAACAGCGAGAGTTTGTTGAATGCTTCAAGAGGACCTGAAAACGTTACAGACTGTCGTCGTTGGGTATTGTCCTCAGTATATATATATATATATATATATATATATATATATATATATATATATATATATCGTTCATTCAGTAATGAATTAGAACACTCTTATCTACTGGCGTATATTTACATGGTATATCACACGCTAAAAGTTTGCCTTCTTCTACAGAGCGCCCATAACTCAGAGGTAGAATCGCCGACTGATGATAATTCAGTCGGGTTTCAATCCTGGCTAAAAGGATAACCGTCCTGATGATACAGCGAAACAGATCTGTCTGCGGATGAATATATATATATATATATATATATATATATATATATATATAGAGAGAGAGAGAGAGAGAGAGAGAGAGAGAGAGCGAAATAGATTGTGATGGATAAATGACCGTCTAAATTTCGCAAAACTGAAAATAACACTGGCATCTCATTTTCACAGATATATTTATCAAAATTACACAAAAATATCTTGAGTTACTAAACATTAACTTTATTCAATAAAATTGCCATTGACTTCAAACGGTCTCAAGGCGATTTTTAAATTTCCCTTTTGAACGGTCTTCTTTTTTAGTTGATGAATGTCGTCATGATCTTTGTCTTCATTTCATCTTTGCTGGAATCTCGATCAACTGTACCTCACACATAATAATCAAGGAGGTTAGGTGCTTAAATGTAAGAGGTGATGTGGTCGCAGAAAATTTTGCAACAGTAATAACTGGGTTCTCTGCTTGTGTGACATGGTGCAGAGTCCTGTTGCCAGACATAGTGTCTTCCAGCAGCCACTCTCTTGACTCAGTGCATCACTATCTCCTCGAGGCACTTGATATAGGATTCCGTGTTGAGTTTGAGGCCTGTGGGAAGACGAATGGAGGTATAACGTCGCCATCACTTGCGATCACTCGAAACACATTCGTAATCACTATTAGACTCATCCAACACTTTCCGAATCCTTTGCACTGTTTTCAAATTGACACCCAAACACTCTGAAATGTTTGCATTGGCGTTCCCGGCACGAATGCCAAGCAGTCTAGTATGCCGTTTCCAAATTTCAGGCGAAGTGAATTGCGTCATGGTGCTCTTTGTCTAAAAGACGCTGAACAACTGACCCTACTACACTGTACGGTCAACAAAATGAAAACAAAATAAAACGCGCTTGCGCAAAATTAAAAATGAAAATGGTTTTAATTTACCTATCGAACCCTATATATATATATATATATATATATACTATGCTATATTTAAGGGTTAATGTGCTCAGTATCTGAGATAGAGCGCGTGTAAATATCAAAGTGATCATTGAAGTCAACACCAAGAGGCGACAATTTGTTTCATGATCAACACAATCGTCACACTATATATATGTGTGTGTGTGTGTGTGTGTGTGTGTGTGTGTGTGTGTGTGTGTGTGTGTGTGTTATGGAAAATCCCGAAAATTAACGAAATGGCTTTAACAACCGACATATTTTATTTATTTTAAATCGATACTTGTGTTTGAGTGGATATTCTGTTTTTAATCAAACAGTATATTTATATATTTATTTCTACCGGCCTGATTATTTACGAGAAATGTTGTACGAAATGTGTCATTCGGCAGGATTCGAACCTTCGACCCCTAGCAACATAGGGGAAGCCACAGACTGTGTAATCATTCGTTGTCGAGTGGTCTAAGATGCACCAGATCAATTGTTGATAGGGGTCGCAGCTTCGAATCCTGTCGAATGACACATATTTTCTTAACAATATTTATCATAAATAATCAGGCCGGTAGAAATAAATATACTGTTTGATTAAGAAACAGAATATCTCCTCAAATACGAGTATTGGTTAAAAATAATGTTCAAACAAATAAATTATATATATATATATATATATATATATATATATATATATATATATATATATATATATACTACCGGCCATAATTATTAAACCACCCTAGTTTAAAAAAGAAATATGTGTTTCATACTATTTTTAGTATTTATTGCCAAGTGAATAATTCTAAATGAAAATAGAATGGTTTTTTGTTATTATTACATTGCAAAATTTTACAAGGCAGCCAGAAAGCTTTTGCTTCGGCCAGCCAATAAGAAGAAGAGACTAGCATGGGGAAGAGAGCTCAAAAACTGGACACCAGAACAGTTCATTTGATGCACATATTATTGTACAGTATTAAAAAAGAACCATTCTATTTTCATTTTGAATTATCCACTTAGCAATAAATACAAAAAATAGTATGAAATACATAATTTCTTTTTAAAAAAACTGGGGTGGCCTAATAATTATCGCCGGTAGTGTACATATATATGCTATTATGTTGATGTACCTTTTATTATTACTAATTAAGTATTCTCTTGTTGAACAGGTTTGAACGACTTTTCATGGTCACTTTCGCTATTGCTATCTTATGGATCGCAGTATTCTCCTATATAATGGTCTGGATGGTAAGTCACAGTTTTTCTTCTCGATTTTGTCATTTCATGGTTTGTATCATTATTATTACTCAAAGTTTACTATCATTTTTTTAAGTGTACATACTGTCATTGTTCTGTATAAATTAAAACGGTATTGGTGTTTGTGACATGACGAATGACGTGTAATCTAAACTTATAAATGGAACTTTGTCTCTGTGTATGTGTATGTGTGTGTCTGTGTGTGTGTCCGTTACCTATAGACTCCGAAACGGCTGAGCCGATTTTCTTGAAAATTTACACAGTTGTTGTACTATAAGCGTCTGCGAGTGTCTCTTAGCTTGGTTTTGTGTCGAGGTACCTCCGATAAATATCGAAAATCGATAATCGAAAAAATCGGGTTAGAGATGGAGTGGTTCGTTTTTAATCAAATTTGATACACGCATAAACAAAGACATAAGAAACGATATTCTGAAGTTTCACGGTTGCAGTTCTTAAATAGTGCAGAAGGTCGATAATATATATATATATATATATATATATATATATATATATATATAAAAGGCAAGATTTTTGTGTGTGTGTCTGTTTATCTGCCTGTATGTCTGTATTTTTTTCGGCCTTTTTATTTTAGTTTTTGCTTCGGGTTTGGCTCTAAGTAGGTATAATTGTAGTTCTTACTCTCAGCCATGATACCATTTACTCAAAGAACTTATTTAGCCTTCAAAATTCAGTTTACGACGAAAAAAACTTATTTGATATCGACAGCAGGAAATCAAAATTTGGCTTACATCCATTCATTTTTCTTTCAGTCTACGGTTTCGCTTGAACTGGAAACAACTATTGCTTTTTAGTCTTTCGTGCCAACGTCCAAAGAGTCTGATCTCCAATATCATGGATTAGTTTTAAAGCTTTCATTACACCCGAGCAACGCCGGGTTATACTGCTACTGAATATATAAGTGCCAAGCAATGTAAAAGGCTTAGTGTTGATTTATTCGCTGGTCGTAAAACTTCAATTTAAATGTATTACAGATTCGCAGATATTTAATATTTGTCCTCGATATCAAATTTTAGTGTAAACATAATACCAAAGTTTGAAACTTAAACGAAAATTAAGCACTTTATGATTGGATATGATTTTTAAAATATAGCTAAGAGGAAACTGTGATATTTATATGATGGTTGCCCCTCGTTCTTGTGTATGACTGTCAAAAAATATCATTGTAAGACCTCACTGAGCTTTGAATGGATGTGGTTCTTTAAATCAAGCACACTCCTAAAATCTATGATACAAAGATGGCTGGTATGTGAAGTATACATTTTATTGTCAGTCAGTCAATTAAGTGCCATACGTGATACACGCTTGGGCGATCATGTCACGAAAGAGACATGACTGACTGGACAGAAGATTATCCCATTGCTTTCTGCGTTAGACTGGTTGCCAGCCAAGGCTATAGAACCCAATCTGTCCTTATTTAACCCATAACTGGAGGGAAGAGACGGGTTAATACCTTTCCCAATGGTTGTACGTAAGTGAATGCAAGGAATTCAACTGGAATTCGAACTCGGCTCCCCGATGTGTCGTTCCGAGTCGATATCCACTGCACCACAACGCACTATTGCTATTAGGTTTATTTTTGTGACTGTTTTCATATTTTTAGAAATAATTGCACTGTTCGTGTGTTTACCGTTTGTAAATATGTTCTGCTTGCGTAATTTCTCTGTTTCCAGGATCACTCAGTTACTTCTATGTATAGTTTTTCTTCATTATATGATGATTTTACAGTGGCTTCATATAGTATGTCGTTTTGCAAGAAAGAAATTATCATTTAATTGACATTCGTTCTTTGTTCTGCAGTTACAAATGGATTGGATATGTGTGGATGGTTCGTAGGTTATTTTTCTGTTCTTTTTATGGTTTGTGTCATGGTCGCTGTTGAATATTGAGAATGTTTGATGGTGGGGATTTACTGTGTATGACTAACAAATATTTTACCTATGTTTGTGTTTACGGTTTTTTTGTTTGTATGGCGTGTTGTCTTGCAAATTCGACATGTATTCTCAGTAATTTAATCGATTTTGTACTTCGCTAGTTCTCTAGTACAATAACTTTCTATATAATTTAGTTTACCTGCTTCCCTCAAGCAAAGTCTTCCACACTGCTTTTGGTAGCATGGCCTCTGATTGGAAGGTTGTGAGGAACATGGAACTACCTCTTAATTGTTGTTGTTCTTATGTCCACCCTCGCTCGGAGTGGTAGCTCCTGTTAGGGTCCCAGCTATTTGCAAATACTTAACCCCAAAACTGGAGTCAAAACACTATGAAAGTATAAAAATAGACTTTTATATAAATATATACATAAAAATAGACTTTTATAGAAAAATATACATAAAAAGAGACTTTTAAAGAAAAATATACATTTTTGAAGGAAAAATATTACCAAAAATATATTTTTGAAAGAAAAAAAAATTATTGTCATAATAAATTTTTGAAGAAAAATAATTATTACTAGCAATACATTTTTAATACAAAACTAGAAGAAATCTTCAGTTTTCTAAAATAAACAAATAAAAAAATTTCATCAAAATCTGACTAAAGTAATGACCAATCAAATACAAGTAAATTGTAATTTGAAAAACTTGACAACATAACCTTAAAAACAATTATTGGTTCATCGATATTAATGTTCGATTACAATAAAAATCAGTATTACTAATTGACTATTAATTTCACTTTAAAATAAGAATTTAAAAAATTATTTTTAAAAATTATTACAAATTAACGTTAGAAATTACGAATTTCAAATTCTAAATTTAACTGAGCATCATGTTTAAAATATTACAAAGTTGTTCAAAGATGCAACGAGAAAGAAGAAGACACACACACATATATATATATATATATATATATATATATACATGTACATACATATGCATACACACATACGCTTACACACACGCATCAAATGATAAGTACTAAGAGCATAAATTCCTAAAATTAGTTGAAAAACACTTCCCTAAAAATAACCTTCCTAGCAAAAGTTTTAACAGAAATACTCTAAAATTAATTTATAGCTGTAGTGATAACCTTGAAAAGATAATAAAAAAAACATAATCATAGAATTTTAAACAGATATAAGAATCTAAACAATTAATATCCTAAAAAATTAACGATCACAATCACAATAATTGCAAATGCCGAAAACATATTGAGTGTCCATTAGTGAATTAATGTCTAACTGACTCGATAGTTTACCTATGATCTATTTCCACCATAGAAAATCCCACATAATAAAATATTACATCGGTTGTACCAAAATAACATTTAAATCTGCCATTACTTTCACACCTTATCTTTTAATAATAAAGCTTACCGCAATAGCACATCATTTTCTACTTATTATTGGCAATTAAAAGATGCCAATAAAATATCGACTGTAAAATGGAAAATATTAAAAACAACCAGAACTTGTAAATCTTTACATGAGCCATGTTTTCTATGTTTACAAGAAAAATGACAAATTATCAAGTTCCCCAAACTAAACTTACTTAATAAACATAACGAAATTACTTCCACTTGTCATCATCACCTAAAATACACCCTAAAATATAGTCAATTTTTCCTAATATAACTAGACAACTGTAAGTATATATTGATTGATTCTCCCATCTTGTGATAATTAATTTGTTACGGCTGAACCTATAGATCCCCCACTAAGTTAATTACTTATGTTCGCGATGACACGCGATAACTTTTCAGACTTGCATAATGCTGCATATGTATCTATTTATTATTTCACCACAAACGAGGAAAATGCCTGGGTCTTAAGTCATTTAAAGTCTCTATCCCCTTTTAGTCTTACTATGAAATTTCTCCCATAAATCATGAGCTGATTTTCTATTGGTTCATTGAGACAAAACCTCCGAAAAGTCACCCGCCTTAATTGTCTGGATTTGGTAAAAATTGTGTTGTTTTTAAGCTTCTATATATAATGATTCCTAACAGAAAAAAATATTTCACTGCCTGACGAGGTGCTAATAAGCTAGTACCGAAACACAACGGCTCTTGTGTTGCAGTAAACTATGTTTTTATTATAATCTTATGATAAATATATTGCCAAACACATACACACACACACACACACACACACATATATATATATATAACATTGCTAGTTCCCTTATTATATATATATATATATATATATATATATATATATATAACGTAGAATAGTTGGTATTTAAGTCAGGTAACTTCCGATAGAGACGAACTCAAAAGAACTCAATGTTAAATTTATTTATTTAATTTAACAGAACAATATACTCTAAAAAAATTTTTTAGATATTCTACAACGTGTCCCTATCGGGAAAAGACATTTAATGTTAATCTACGAAAACATTTCCTCGCTCATTCAAAAAATCTAAAGAGAGAAAGAAAAAGAAAAATATAGAAAATTGATAAACGGAAAGAAAAGAAAGAAAAAGAAAAGAAATGGAAGAAGAACGAACAGTATAAAGAGAAATTAAAGTTAATGTCTGAGATCGACACCAGCGTCTATTGCAATTCTTAGAAAAACATGATATGGAAATTAAACATTAAAATTTAGTTTTAAATATAATGGGATATATTTACGGTAAAAAATAAATTGTAAATCAAACATTTTAATACAAATTAAATAATAACCACTAGCAGTATTATATCTTAAATATAGTTAAAATAATTAAAACAGTAAATTAAAAAATATATAAGAAAATGATAAATAAAATATTAAAAGACAATCTTAAAAAGAACTTAAATAATAATAATAATAATAATATATATATATATATATATATATATATATATATAGGTAAAAAAGAATTTTAACATTAACAATAATAATAATATTAGGAAAAATATCTTAAATAACAGTAATAAAATAATATTAATAATAATAATATTATATATAAAAAACCTTTAACACTAATAATAATAATAACAATAATAATAATAATAATAGCATAAAGAAAAAAGATCATAAATAATAGTAATAAAATAATAATAATAATAATAAATATATATATATATATAGATTTAACACTAATAATAATAATAATAATAATAATAATAATAATAATAATAATATTTAAAAAGTCTATACATACACATACACATACCCATATATATATATATATATATATATATATATATATATATATATATATTTGCAGAAAGAAAGATTCATAACAATACAAGCCTTGGCTCAACAAAACAATATGAAAAGCTTAAAACTCACACAAAAACACACACACATACATATACATGCACATACATACACACACACACATACACACACACCAAATTCAAACGGTAATCCAAACAAAACAGAACTTGATGGCCCATAAAAAACAACTCTAAAGGATAAACACGAAATCAAAAAACGCTCTCACACAGACATAATTACACACACCCACACACACACACACACCCACCCACACACACCCACACACCCACCCACCACACACACACACACACAATTCAAAAAGTATCACCAAAGCAATAAAAAAAAACTGATGACCGATAGAAGACAATTACAGACAAATTTCGGAAGTTAATGAAAAATTCCTCGATAACGAAAACGCCTCTAAGATTAACTTAACGTGCTAATTTGAAAAACTCCACCCCCAAATCATTTCAACTTGGTGGTCAGCACTTGATTGATTTATATATTTATTTATCTGTTTATCCATTTATACACGTGCTGATGTGAAAAACCGCCAATCCCACAAACATTTCAACCGCGTGGTCAACACTTAAATTACTAATTTACTTACTTACTTACTTATGAACGACACCTTGGCAAACATAATCAAAAGAAACTCGATACGTAATGTCACACGTTTATTCGCGTGAAGAGAGTCAAATTTAGACTCGAAACATTTGTAGCGCTACAAATGCGATTATGGATACTTAATGTATCATAACATGTATAACAACAACAACAACAACAACAACAAATATACACTTTAAACAAAACGTTCACGGTCTCTCAGACTTTTTATTGTATATATATATATATATATATATATATATATATATATAATATTGTACATAAAATACTCATGTTAATAAAATAGTGCAGTATGACAAAGCTATAAACTATATATTAATAAATATACATTTTTGTCACCTGTAGCACGACTCGGAGGTTCATGCACAATACAATCTTAACTCAGTAACTGATGATTACTTTGTGCTGGAAACTCCAAGTCGTGCTACAGGAGAGAAAAAATGTAGATAGATAGATAGATAGATAGATAGATAGATAGATAGATAAACATAAATGGATTTCTATGGAACACGTTTCATCCTTCAAACTGACTTCATCACACTAAAATAATAAATCTTATTGATGGAAGTATATCTGCAGGAGGAGGTACAGAAACTATAAGCAAAAAGTAAGTTATAATCATACGTTGACGGAAACACTAAAGACGCATTAGTGCTTTTAATAAATCTGCTGCCATCACATTGGGAAATATAAAACTAACAATAATATAAAAAATTATCGTTGCAAAACAAATAAATCGACTGGGCACACCTGACGCCAAAAATGCACAATCATTATCAGAAGTAAAAAGTAGTAGTGCGTGTGAGCAAGATAGTAGGAGACGGCGCCAGAAGAATGTGTGTGTGTGTGTGTGTGTGTGTGTGTGTGTGCGCGCGAGCGTTTGGGTGTATAGGTGTGTGTATGAAAGAGAAACTTTTAGTGCAAGAGAACGTGCACGTGGGATGTTGAAGTAGAGGATGTTTATTCATGAAAAGGAGACGCAGTAATACGTGTGTGCGTATGTGTGTGCGTTACTAATGTTCACCCTACGCAAGACCCAAGAGCCACTCGAAGTAGAGTGTTACGAAAGAAGTTTGCTCTGTGTGGGTAAGAATAAGAAGTACAGGGCCCAGTTTATTAGGATATGCGGGAGAGATATCTGTTAACCCTGGACTTTAAGATGTTTAAGATGGTCGTGGTCGAGGAAAGCATTCTCTTGGGAGTCGATTCCTTAAAGTAGGGGTTCGTGAGAAAAAGATACTCACTAATGGGATACGAAGTGAATGAGGGTAATTCGCTACAAGCTCGCGTGTGTGTGAAAGGGAAAATGATCAGTAAGTATATAAGTGTATATACAAAGTGTATATGTGTGAGAGTGTAGCTGATAAAGTATATATGTGAAAAGTTTGTGCGTGTGTTTTGGTTTGTAGGTTGGTGGGTGTGATAAGTAAATTGATTCCATTAATCTAACATTGGTCGTCTCTTCGAGGAACAAGTTTTGGTTAGAATTCTTCTTTCTCGTTTCAGGTGACACTGATTGGATTTACATTCCGAATTCCAGACAGCGTGATGGGAATCACCTTCCTTGCTGCTGGGACGAGCATTCCCGACGCCATGGCCAGCGTCTACGTTGTTAGACAAGGTAGGCGGCATTGCCGGAAACCGGCTCTTGCTATTCTCATCGAAACGTTTGCTTTTATATTAAAAATCGTCATTAAAGCCTGATTATTTCATCAACTGTACTCACTGTTATATCGCAGGTAGGATTTCTTTAAAAACAAACATCAAACATTTTCTTCCTGCTAGTACATATTCTGAGACGTCAAATACGAAAACTTTAGATATTAGAAGGCTGTAAAAATTCCCAGTGATTTTTCAAACTAAATGATTAGTTTAAATTATTTTCTATTGTCTAAATAGACGTCTGTACATTTAATATAGAAACTTTTAAAATTATTTTACTGCGAAATGTATAGTATATTATTTTAATATTAATGTATCGAGCCAAAAGATGAATATTAAATGAATATTAAAAACTAAATATTGTATAAGTATTCAAGCACATATATACTATTTTTTTTTTTTTAGCTGCTTTTCGCCATTTTGAAGTAGCTTCATGATTCCAACCTCCCTGACCAATCATCTTTCTTGGTGATCAAAGTGATTTTTACAGGTTTCTATAGAATTTAAGTGTTTCGCATTTTGAGAAATGTGTAATAGAACATACCGATTAAGTTGTACTAGATAACGCGGGGTCTGCAGAAACATGAAGTCAGGTTTCATCTGGTGCTTTGGTTTGGTTTGTTTGTTTAACGGCATATCAACTCCGCATGGGTCATTTAATGCCCAAATTTAATTTTCTTTTGAGCTTTATGGATTTTTATATTTATGTTTTTTTTATTAAAATCTATTATTGGTTATTTCTTTTTCTGTTTTTTTTTTTAATATTCAAATTTATTGCTGGTATTTTGATTATGAAAATATACTTATATACTTTCATGGTGTTTTGACACCAGTTTGGGCATTCACTATTTTCCCATAGTTGGGACTTCGAATAGGTGCTACTATCCCGGGTCGGGGTAGACTTGAGAACAACAACAATTAAAAAGTTGTTCCATGCTCCTGAAAACTCCTCGATCAGAGGCCTTGTTGCCGGATGTAGTTTATCGTCATACCCAGGATGGTTGTCCTAATGAAAAATGACACTTCCGATTGCCCAATTCCAGAAGTGTTTCACTCGATTTCTGTGTGCAATCGGTGCAATACGGAGACCTTCCACAAGACCTCGTATCCAACAGATTCGCCCAATTCAGAAAAAAAAATCAGTAAGTACAATTATGACTTGTCACATATTAACTTCCAATAAGCAACGTCCCAGGCATATGAATCACCGGGTGACGAAAATGGTTAACACTATAAGTATTAGTTTTGCATATGCTGACAACAGTGATAAAAATTATTTGTAACGCGTGCCAACATTCTCAAACACTGAAATGGCGAACTCTTTTCTGAAAATGATATATCACTGGCTTCTAAGAGGAAAAGATTGACATATTACACGTTCTGATTTATTTGTTTAATTATTTCTATCTCATTTTGCTTCTTATCTATCTATCTATCTATCTATCTATCTATCTATCTGGTCCTGGGTATGACCGTAAACTGCATTCGACAGCAAGGCCTCTGATTGGGAAGTTGTGAGGAGCATGGAACCACCTCTTAATTGCTGTTGTTCTCAGGCCCACCCTGACCCGGAGTGGTAGCATCTGTTAGGGTCCCAGCTATGGGTAAATAGTTAACCCCCAGACCGGTGTCAAAATGCAATTAATGTATGTACCAACAAAACATTTTTTCAACGAAAAAAAAAAGTTTTTGAAGGAAAAAATATTGCCATAATGCGTCTAATCTGCAAACTTATTTCTTACAAACAGTACATATTCTATTCATGCAGATCTATTGTAAAAATATTGTCGGCATAAAATAACCCACTGCGGTTGAAATGCCGTAAATCAAATCAAATCAAAATAAATAAATAAATAAATCTATCTATCTATCTATCTATCTATCTATCTATCTATCTATCTATCTATCTATCTATCTATGTTTATGTGTTTCCTGTGATGGCATTCATGTTTTCCACACTCTTTTGCAGGCATGGGAGACATGGCTGTGTCCAATTCGATCGGGAGTAACGTGTTCGATATTCTCCTTGGCCTTGCTCTGCCCTGGTTCATTCAAACCGCAATGGTTGAACCAGGATCTTATGTAAGTTAAATATTATCTCATTAATTATGTACATGATGAATACGAACTCCTCATATTTGTGACTAATATGGTATTTTGTGTAATTTTATGCTCTTCACACATAATCACTGGTGTTTTTTCTTAGATAATAATTGTCAACAAGTCGCCTAACATCACATCACTTTTATCCAAATGTGTTTATTCATGTTGATTAGCTGTTAGTTTCAATCCTTTATCAAGTGTTTAATGAGGCCTGGCGTAAATAAAGTGTTTTCCATAGGATGTTGATGAATATATTGGATTGAATGAGTTTTCCTATGAATAAATAGTAATATTAGCCGTTTCTCTATAAGGAAACATTTGCCATTCATTGACCGTGTAGCCATTAGCGCTTTCGTTTTAAAATTTAACAAAATCTTTCTCTTAAAACAATTTTTCAAGAAAATAGTTTTTCTAAAGTCCAGTTGCTATTATCACTCTTTCTATTATTGAATGGGGTTTCCTTGTTAACCTTTTATTTAAAGTAGTGTAGAATATCAACATTTTCCTTGCTAACCTTTTATTTGAAGTAGTGTGGAATGTTAACATTTTCCTTGCTAACCTTTGATTTGAAGTAGTGTGGAATGTTAACATTTTCCTTGCTAACCTTTTATTTGAAGTAGTGTGGAATGTCAACATTTTCCTTGCTAACCTTTGATTTGAAGTAGTGTGGAATGTTAACATTTTCCTTGCTAACCTTTGATTTGAAGTAGTGTGGAATGTCAACATTTTCCTTGCTAACCTTTGATTTGAAGTAGTGTGGAATGTCAACATTTTCCTTGCTAACCTTTTATTTGAAGTAGTGTGGAATGTTAACATTTTCCTTGCTAACCTTTGATTTGAAGTAGTGTGGAATGTTAACATTTTCCTTGCTAACCTTTGATTTGAAGTAGTGTGGAATGTCAACATTTTCCTTGCTAACCTTTGATTTGAAGTAGTGTGGAATGTCAACATTTTCCTTGCTAACCTTTGATTTGAAGTAGTGTGGAATGTCAACATTTTCCTTGCTAACCTTTGATTTGAAGTAGTGTGGAATGTCAACATTTTCCTTGCTAACCTTTGATTTGAAGTAGTGTGGAATGTTAACATTTTCCTTGCTAACCTTTGATTTGAAGTAGTGTGGAATGTTAACATTTTCCTTGCTAACCTTTGATTTGAAGTAGTGTGGAATGTCAACATTTTCCTTGCTAACCTTTGATTTGAAGTAGTGTGGAATGTCAACAATTTCCTTGCTAACCTTTGATTTGAAGTAGTGTGGAATGTCAACATTTTCCTTGCTAACCTTTGATTTGAAGTAGTGTGGAATGTCAACATTTTCCTTGCTAACCTTTTATTTGAAGTAGTGTGGAATGTTAACATTTTCCTTGCTAACCTTTGATTTGAAGTAGTGTGGAATGTTAACATTTTCCTTGCAAACCTTTTATTTGAAGTCGTGTGAAATATCTACATTTTCCTTGCTAACCTTTTATTTGAAGTAGTGTAACAACTTCATTATGCCATTATTTTCTTTTCGAGTTACATGTGCTATCCGTTTTAATTGTTGCTGCTGTTGGCTGTCATCAAATGATGGGGTTTCTGTTATTTGGTACAGTTCTTTGTGATTAAAGTATGTGATTAACACAGTCTTCTGTAATTCAGATAAGGAAGGGTTTTTAATCACTTCTAGCGCGCCTACTACTGCTACTGGAATAATAATTAGCTTTTAAATGCCAAATTCTCGTATTTTATATTTATAAATCTTCGTATCTCGATAGTGTATCAAATTGCTGAAACTGCTGAAAAATATGCGTTTAACCGATTGTACGATCGGGTTCTAAAACAGTTTTCATATTCTTTTTATCGCTATATCTGGTTTATTAGCTTGTATGTTGTTCTTCTACGAGTGTACCCCTGTAAACAGGGGTACATGATACAGGTGGACAAAGAAAAACATATTTGGTGTCTACAAATAGCATTTTTTTTTAACTGATGGAATAATATCAAATCTATATTTAAGCTGGAAGACCTTAAAAAATTGTGCCAAAATGGCTATCCACGTGTGGAAATTAAAACAGATTAATGGAAAAAAATCTGATATAACATGGATTATAGTAAAAAAAAAAAACTTACAACAGCGGTTATGTCTGCAGATTGTACCAAGAGAAAAAGTTAATCATAATGCTGTTTCTAGAACGAAAAAATGACTAAATGAAAGATCAGAAAAATATATTAGGTTCATACAAACCTATAATAAAGTGTTCAAAGACCCTTAAGTAAATCTTTCCTAATTTTATAAATTGCCCGTTTTTTTAAATTCCAGTCCCGCGTTCGTAAAAATCCTGTTTTTACGTTTGAAAAACATTCGAAAATCAGTTATTCCAAATGAAAAATGTTCAAAAGCTCTACAAAATAAATATATTGAGCACTTTTTAATACAACTTGGTACTGGTCTAATTTAATTATGACTTAAAACTAATTTTATATATAGTCATCCGCAGACAGATCTGTTTCGCAGCTCATCAGTATGGTTAGACATCCTATTGCTTTTTACCCAGGATTGAAACCCAACTTGAACCGGCGTCAGTCGGCGATTCTACCGCTGAGCTACGGGCGCTCGGTAGGTTAATGCATATTCTTCACTACTCGATAATATAATTATTGCAAAAAATTAAAATAAAATAATAAGGCTCTGACAAAGATCAAACACGCGCCAAGAGCTTTTATAATTGATAGTAAATTTAATAATTGGTAATAAAGTGAATGAACTGAGCCTACACTACTTCGCTATTATCTCTATCCGTCAGCGAGAAATTGTATATATATATATATATATATATATATATATATATATTGTGAAAGAATAATAATTAAATAGATATTAAAATAATTATTGATATTTAATTTTTTAATAATTAAATAGATATTTTTAAAAAATGTATTATGATGTTAAGAATTGTATAATATGATAGATTTTAGAAAAATAATAAAATTAATTTTAAATTTTTAATAAATAAATAGATATTAAAAAGATTTTCTTTACAAATTAAGAGTTTTAGGAAAAATTAGAATAAAATGCATTCTGAATCGAAATAAAAATAGTATAACTACACTCAAAAGGTTCCTTTAGTTTAGATAAAAAATATAACGTTATCTTTCTTTTCTTTTCTTTTTAGAAAATGATGGGATAAAGAGAATACTAAAAGAATTATAATTTTGTAACAATAATGGATACATCAACGGAAATGCAGTTGAAACAGGGGTTTTGATCGACTGAAACTTTTGCCGTTAAGATTGAAAGAAGAAATCATGTATGCCCCAAAAATATAAACTTCTTTTCAAATTTAAGGTGGATTTCTATTGTGATTAGTTAAATTGAACACACGCATAAATTTTTCTCTCTTCCCACATCCATAAATAACAAGCGTATTGTTTCTTATATTCAAATGAAAATCGTTTTCACAAGCCTGATGATGTGGTAAAAATCTCGAAACAGAAATTTCCATGTTGCAATGTCAACTATATTGATATAAAAAAAACAAATTTAACTATATATATATATATATATATATATATATATATATATATATATATATACGACGGTCTTTATTATAATTGGGAGGATGTGCTGTGTCTCTTCAAGACGTGAACACACGTGGCTCGCCAGACGTTTCTATCCTTCGTAGCTCCAAGAGCGCCCCTTTGTTTTAACACCCATTTAAACAAGCTCGTTAAATATGTTACTCTCTGTTTTCCTTTGTCTCGCTTGTTTTCAATATGCCCTGTGGATATCAAATTTTACAAGCCTCCTTTTCTATTCATGTGACCGAGTGATTTCAACTGACCCTTTCAGATTTTAAGTATCTTTTTCGTTCACATTTTCTTTAAAACCTACTCGTTGCTTACATTCTCTTTCCATGCTATTCCCAACATCCTTCTGTTGAACTACATCTCTGTTGACTCATGTTCACTCTTTATCTGTTCATTGTTCATTGCCATTTAGAAAGATCGATATTCCACAGACGTTCAGCATTCGTCTTTATTTCTAATGGAAATTTCCTGTTATTTAATAATTTTATAGTTTGAAAGACATATTTTCTATTCCAATGTGTCTTCGGATTTCAGTGTCATATTTCATGCTGTCTTTTAAGACACTCCCCAGATATTTAAACTTCTCTACTTGTTTGATTTTGACATCTCCAAGTTATAGTTCGCAATTTGAACTTGTTTTCTTGTTCAAAACCATACATTCTCTCTTCTTATAATTGGCGGTTAATTCTTTCTTCTCACCTTCCTTTAGTATTTGTCTAGAAATTACTATAGTTTTCTTTTTGTGTCTGCTATCAACACAGCGTCATCTGCGTGTCGTATGTACCTTATATTGTTAAGAAGTTAGCTTGTATAGTTCAGTCGATATGTAAAGTGTCGTCTTATAGTAAAATAAAACTATCATTTACTACAAATGGTGGCATTTTTTGCTGGCTCTATTTTTCTGTATAGTCGACAACGTGTTGGTATATTGGGGGCAACTCTGGGTCGTCTGAAATACACTGAGTGCAAAATATACATTAGCATAATTAGAGTGAACTATATGCTACATACCCACCAAGGTTAAAGAGTCTAAGCTGTCCTGTTGCTCTTAACTTTATGAAGAAAGTATAGATGTATTTTTATTTTTTGCAAGGTTATTAGTACAAAGAGAACACGTACTGATTCAGAGATTGTCTTGTCTTGTCTTGTCTTGTCTAGTCTTGTCTTGTCTTGTCTTGTCTTGTCTTGTTGACTAACCTTTTAATTTTTTTCCTATATTTTAAGGACATAGTCGATCATAACTTTTCACATCATCTTTTCTTGATTGTATATGAATTGCCTTCGTTTCTTAGCGATATATACTGGACTAGTTTCTCACTGTCTTCTGTACTCTCTGTAATTCAGAGTATTCTTTTTTCTAGGTTGGCTGTCAACCAACACTAGAACGCTTGGTTTTTTCTGCTAGAAATCCCAAAAGTATTAGTTCAAAAGTTAATGTTATAGACTCGGGTGGTGTTTAACCTCAGAATGCTTATTCTACTTTCCACACCAATAACATTTATGCTACCGGTGATCTCTTTCAGAAGACAATAGGGTGAACATTTTAACCTTCTTCTCCTAAAGAAATGAAGAGCGACTGTCCGAAAGACATATCCCTATGAACTACACTTCAGTTGTCTTTATGTTTCTTTGAAAATATATATACTTTTTGATGACAGAAGCGAGGGATTTTCCTCCTTCAGACATTTCAACCTTTCAGCTTATAATAATTCAAATAATTATTATATTTCTCATTTGCAGGTCCACATTAATAGTAATGGAATGGTCTACTCAATTTTACTGCTGTTTCTCACAGTTATTATTACTGTAAGTAATACAAATGATACTTTTATATATATATATATATATATATATATATATATATATATATTAAAAAAGGTGAAAGAACACGTAGATTAAAACCATGGTTACATAATTCTCCTTTTCGATTGAACAATATTGACACACTTAAAGCATTTTCTCCAACTACCACCTACTAATTTTCTAAATAACCATGGATTCATCTTATATTTTAAAATAAATCATTTTCCCCATATCACCTGAAGAAGAACAGTATTGTTCTGAAACATGAAAATTTTTGTGTAGTGATATTATGCTTTTATAAACCATTATAATAACAAAATTAATATATATATATATATATATATATATATATATATATATATATATATATATAGTGTATCGAGGCAGCAAATAATTTTCTAAATATATACTGTTAAATATAAGAGACAATGAATGTCTGTTATATTTAATCATGAGCAGTACTAAACATCGTATTTTGGCTTTAATTTCAGTAGAAAATAAAGACAAAAATTCTCCAACATTTGGATAATTTTTTATTTATTTGGTTCTAAGCTTTCGGCTCACATGATCCATCTTCAGAGAGGTTATTAAGACGGTAACACAATAACATCAACCATCAGCGACGATTTTATTTTGTGTTGATATAAAACTCCGCTAGGCAACGGCAATAGTTACCAAAAATAACAAACGCAGTTCGCAAATTTGCAATGCGGTTTTATGACGTCACAGAACCATCTATTCAAATGCAATGTAATGTAATGAAGATGGCACATGATTAAACATAATAGACATTCATTGTCTCTTATATTTAACAGTATATGTTTAGAAAAAAAATATATATATATCAGAAGTGATGCATTTTTCTTTATTTATTTGACAGATTTTATTATCAAACATTATTTTTATATTCTAAAAATTCTATTAACGAAAAATACATGGATCGAGTCCTACAGCTGACCGCATATATTTTTATAAGATTTCTCGAATATTCAGGCCGGTAGACGAAAATAAACAAATATACTATTTAATAAAATAGGAGTATCCATTAAAAATAACTTTTAACTAATATATATATATATATATATATATATATATATATATATATATATATATATAAAATTACGCCTTTACATTTGACATCTTGCTTAAATAAAAATGGTGTAAAAAGAAAAAGCAATTGCTATTAAACATTTACTTTTTATATGTTCGAACAACCATCATAATTTTAGAGAATAATTGAGTTACTTCATTTTGATATCAATTTTAATTATTTAATTATTCTCTCTTATTTAAGAAATGTTTTATTGGATAAGTGATCTAAACATATCAATCAATCTTCGTAAATCCGAAGAGAAATAAAGTAACCTTATTTTGATACCAATTCGATTATTCTATTTGGTCGAAAATTCCATGGAGACTAGAGACTTTATCAACTCTCATAATTTTGAAGAAAAATAAATTGGCTTTATTTTGGTAAGTTTCATTATTCTATCAGAGTCGTGTTTTAGACCCTGATCAAATGCAGGATTGTCGCATACTAAAGGATATTATGAAATAATTATAAGATTGGAGACTTACATATCAACCTGTAATTTGGAAGAGAAAGAAAGTAACATTATTTTGATACCAGTTTTATTAGTCTATCTAATCTAAAACTTGTTTATTGAATTTTAGTTACGGTTTGTAGTTGATACTTTTTGTGATAGTTTCTGAATTTGAATCTAAATCCCCTGTTAAATATAAAAAAATACAAGTAAACTTGAGTTACATCAAATATCTATTTCATTGTCAAATTTAGTGTTTCCGAAAACTTTCTTTTCTTTGGGCAGCATTTTCGGAATGAAAATTGGCTTGCGCCTAACCAAATTTTATGTGAGAAAAACGTACATTTCAAAATTAAAAATCATAATCAGTGTGAGCGTTAAAGGGAGATAATCATAGATTCGAAGTCAAAACGTTAACATTGATAACTCTCTGTTCCAATTTGGGGACCCTAGTTACTCTATTCTTAATATTTGATATAATCACATGTTAATGAATGTAACATGTGTTGCATAAAATTGTTCAATATATATACATATATATCACAAAACTTTACTATATATATATATATATATATATATATATATATATATATATATATATACTGGGTCTCTGCATGCCATTACAGGTAATAGCCCAAAGCTACCATTTCTCTACCAGGAATACGTATCTTTCTCTTTCTTTACCTGGAATACCTATCTTATCTTTGGGACCCTAGTTACTCTATTCTTAATATTTGATATAATCACGTTAATGAATGTAACATGTGATGAATAAAACTGTTCAATATATATACATATATACATATCATGCGGATGACTATAGTATTTACGCTCTCACACCCTGATTGAGCACTCTGAAAGAGTGGGAGGCTTTGTAAACAGTAGTTACCCCCTCATATACGCATCGCTCATTCGATAATGAATTGGAGTACGCTAACTATTGGGCGTGTTTATACGCGCTAAAAAGCCTGCCTTCTTCTGCCGGACGCTCCTGGCCTAGGAGTAGAATCGCCGACTGACGCCGATTCGGTCGGGTTTCAATCCTGGGTTAGGAAGCGAATGGATTCTAAGCCGTAATGATGAGCCGTAATGATGAGCTGTAATACAGCGAAACAGATCTGTCTGCGGATGTCTATAGTATATATATATATATATATACACATACACACACACACACACTGGGACTCTGCATGCAATTACAGGTAATAGCCCGAAGTTACTATTTCTCTCCCTAGAATACCTATCTTTCTCCCTAGTAAACTGGGGCATATTCTCATTTTACCTGACCAAGAAATTGAAATCAGAACTTAAAGAAAAATGGATTAGCCTTACTTTTATCTCATGTCACATTAATGTAGATATACCAGACGGTTCATTAAAGAGACAGGTCATTATTTTGAGGATTTGAAGATTAAACATTATGAAAGTATAAAAATAACACTGAATGTGGCAGTTAATATTGGATTACTTGTGTCAAACAAGATAACCACTTTGAATGCTTCCACCTCCGCTGCCTATAACACATTTTTTAATACCTTGTGCATCTGGTGTCATTTCTCCATGCTCGAAGAAGTTTCATGGGACTTTTTGGTTCCACAAGCCGTCCCCATGTTGTACGAAGATTTTCAAACAGTAGCTTGCCAATTCTTTCTGCGGTAGAATGGCAAACAAGGCTATAGAACCCAATTCGTCGCCATAGCTTGTGGGGAGGGAAGAGATATCTTTCTCAAGCATGCAAGAAATTCAACTGCAATTCGTATTCGGCTCTTCGATTCTTCAATTCGAGCTGCTATGACGAAGCCGCAGTATTGCATAGCAAGATAAAAATTACAAACGCTGCCGCGATGAACCAATCACGCCACACTTAGTATCTCACTTTATTCTTTTAACACAGTGGAATTCAGTGACACAGCTCTGCTCATGTCAGACGCTATTGTACCAAACAACTATTTGTCATAAGTTAAAAGAAAATGTTATCTTTTATTGACTAGAAGGTTCATCTAATGCTACGCTATCCACATCCGCCTCTGACGTCGTACGTTAATAGCGGGGGGGGGGGTACCCCGACTACCAAAATCTACTAATTCTGATGCCATGGTTAAATATAATAAACTAAGAAACATTCATTTTAGAGCAAACTTCGTCGTAACATCTCGTCTCGTCAGAGAAATAAAGGTTAGTTTTTTAAACTTATGTTCACCCAATACAAAACAAGAGCCACTCAACCTATGTAATATATTACTTTGAACGGTGGATGTACCTGTCAAGTACATCCAACCGTAGGAAAAGTCGTCAAAGTGACAAGGATGTGGCTGAACGATATATTCGGCCGTAGATGATGTCAACAAAGTGCAACGAAAAAAAAAAACAAGCGACAACTAGCTTGAAAATCAATGGACCGCCGGGTGTGATTGACAGATATATCAAACATCCTCAATTAGCTTAGACCCTGCTGTAACAATAAAAGAATTAAAGCCAAAAGAAGCTTATGAATACCTAGGTGTAAATGAGTGTGAAAAAATTCACCATAAAAAATGAAAGAAATAGTGCGTAAGAAGGCTACGTCTGATATTAAAAACTGAATTGAATTCTCAGAACAGAATTATGGCCATTAATAGCCTTGCAATCCCAGTTGTCCAATATAGTTTCAACATCTTAAACTGGACTCTAAACGACATCAGGCGAATGAATCCTAAAACAAGAAAACTTCTTTCTAAGCATAAGATGCATCAACCAAAGGCTGATGTAGACCGTCTATACATACCCCGTAAAGAAGGTGAAAGAGGTCTTATTCAGTTAGAATTGTCATACAAGACAACTATTGGCTTACTAACATACATAGAAACAACAAAGGACTGGATGATACAATTAGTCAAGCAACATGAAAACAGAAAGAAAAAAATATTCAATGATAAAAGAAGGTAGTAAATACAAACAAGATTTACATTTAGTAGATTCTGTAGAAAAGCAAAACAGAAGCCAAGAACCAAATATTGCTGCAAAAAATATGAAAATGAAAGCCAAAGACTGAGACTGAAGGTTTTATTCTTGCAGCGCAAGACCAAAGTCTTTTCACTAAAAACTTTCAGGCAAATATTATGCATAATAATATGGATCCAAAATGCAGGTTTTGTGATAAACACCAAGAAACAATAGACCACCTAATCTCAGGCTGTTCTGTACTTGCCCCAAATGAATATAAAATTTTTCATGATAGAGTGGGGTAATATTTACATTGGACAATGTGCAAACACTATGGAAAATCTGTAAACAAACACTGGTATGAACATCACCCAGCACCGGTTACAGAAATAGAAGATGTTACAATTCTATGGGATTACACCATCTACACAGACAGAAAAATTGAAGCAAATAGGCCGGACATTATTTGTAAAAACCAGAAAATAAAAACTTGCCAATTAATTGATACGGCTTGTCCAGCGGATTGTAACATAGCAACCAAGGAATTCGTAAAACTCAAGATATAAAGACCTGGTAATTGAAATAGAAAAACTGTGGAAATTGAAAACAAGAATCGTGCCAGTGATAGTAGGTGCACTTGGAATGATAAAAAATGGAACAAAACAACACATTGAAAGAATCCCTGGAAACCGCAGCTTAAGAGATATACAAAAAATTGTCTTGTAAAGTACAGCGCACACACTAAGGGGAACTTTGTCTATGTCACGCTAGGGATGGTAGAGGAGATAGAAAAAACATGAAATGGAACCATAACGACACACCAAGACCTGCCTTAGGTCTTCCCGCAGACTTGGTAGGTAGTGCAACCATAGCAGAATTCGAAATATGATGAAAAATGACAACATAATAATAATAATAATGTTCTAATATTGTCTTTGTTCAAAATATCCGAGAATTAGGAAGGTCGTAGTAAGAGTGAGAGAGAAAATATCGAAGGGACTGAAGACAAGCGAAAGAGGAAACAAAGAAGAGCTTTATAAATACTCATACATACAGGGTACGATAGATAAATTGTCATCGACATAATGCAAAAATGAAAATAACACTGACATCTCATTTTAACAGATATATTTACCAAAATGACACAAAAATATATTGAAATACTAAAGAGTAAATAAAATCGCCACTGGCTTCAACGACGGCCTCCAGACAATTTCTGAATTATCTGAAACTCTTCTGGGCGGTCTCGTTGTTTAAGTTGATGACTACTGCCATAATCTTTGCCTTCAATTCATTTTTGCTGTAACAAAGTTGGTCTCTTACTCAACTGCACCCAACAAATAATAATGAAGGGGTTGCAGTCTGAAGAGTTATGGGTCCGGATGTAAGGTGTGATATGGTCGCAGAAATTGTCTAATAGCCATGACTGGGTTCTTCTGCTTGAATGGCATGGTGCAGAGTGCTGTTGCCAGATATAGGGTCTTTTAGCAGCCACCCTCTTTACCTAAGGGAGCACTACCTTCTTAAGCAACTCGATGTAGGTCCATGTCGAAAAATAAAGCACATCCGTGAAATTAAAAATATAAAATTGTAATAATTTACCCATCACGCCATGTAGAACGAAAAAACTTGAGCAAGTTAACTACTCAAGTTCTACTCTAATATGGCTACTTGCCATATTTATTAGTAGGAGCAGTCTATTGTCACAGTAGATGAGCAGGAAATATACTGAGTTCTACTTTACAACAACAGCAAATAATAATTTTTAAAAATGTCCACAGGATTACAATATTTCTCAAAAAAGAATTTCAAAAACTGACAAATTCTCAAGACCAGCAAATCGAAGTGACAAAAATGTGGAAACTTAAAACTACCATTATCTAAAGGAAACGTCTTAAGTGTGCATAGATAACTCCCACAAAGCCCTTTTTACTCATTGACCTGATCCTGAGCACGAGGGTAAACTGCATCCAGCAGGAAGGCCTCTGATTGGGAGGTTGTGAGGAGCATAGAACCCCCTCGTAATTGCTGTTGTTCCCAGGTCCACCCTGATCCGGAGTGGTAGAACCTGTTAGGTTCCCAGCTATGGGTAAATAGTTAACTCCCTAACTGGAGTTAAAACACTATGAAAGTATAAAAATACACTTTTATAGAAATATATACATAAAAATACTTTGATAAAAAAATATAATTTTTTTAAGAAAAAATATTGCCAACAGAACATTTTTGAAAAAAAAAATTATTGCCATAAGACATTTATGAAAGAAAAAAAAATTTCTCAGTAAAATATTTTTGAATACAAAATTTCAGTTTTCTAAAATAAAAAAGAATAAAAACATTTTCATTAAAATCTGACTAAATCAACCTTCTCACTATAACCGAACCTTAAAGAAATACCTTAAAACACTACTTTGTTGGCATTAAATAACCCACAGAGGTTGATATGCTGTTAAACAAGAAAAAAAAAACGAAAAAAAATCTTAGACCACGGGCGAGACTTGGTAATTAGACACTTAAAAATGCCGCACACAACAATAATAATAATAATAATAATAATAATAATAATAATAATAATAATTAAAATACTACTACTACTAATAATAATAATAATAGAATAGAATAGAAGTAATAGTAGTAAAAACCGGTGTCTTAGAAATTTAAGCAAAAACTTAATTGATCTTTTTTTTTCTTTTGCCAGGTCGTCGCTATTCAACAGTCCCACTGGACACTGAACCGTTACGTTGGTTTCGCGTGCCTAACCACCTATGTCTTGTATCTTATGATTTCTGTAATGATTGAATGTAACGTGCTAGGCTTCGTCAATCTTCCGATGTGCGACGAGTGAGAGTGACATTTTTTGTTCTTTCGTGTGAAACAGATCAGAATCGAAAAGAAAAAGAAGTAGAGAACACAGAAACAAGAAGAAGAAACAATGGAAATGAAGAAAGAAACAGAAAATTAAACAAAAAGGGAGAAAGTGAGTAAGAAAGAAAAAGAAAGAAACAAAAGTAAAAAAACAAAAAAAAAAGACATACGGAAGGAACCTGGACATTTAAATATTGCAAGCAAAACTCAGTTGTTACAGAGGTACTGGCCATTACTGCCCTTAACTTTGCATTTTATTGGCCGACAAAAGAATTTAATATATATACACACACAAACGCAAAAAATATGTATAACAAAAAAGAAAAAATGGCGGCGGTTCTAGATGTTGAATGTTTTTTTCCCTTGTGTGTGGATGCGCGCGTGTATGTGTGCGTGCGCTTGTGTGTGCGTGTGTGTGTTGCCAAAGTTTTATAAATATGTTTTTTCTCCTTTTTATTGAAAAAAAAATCGTCCATTTTTAATGTAACCCCGCCACTTATGGACATTTGTCCATTCCCACCAAAAACAAAAAAAGGTTTTTTTTTGTTTTTTTTTACTGGCTATTTCCCTATATTCTTTGATTTTTCTCCTACTTTTAACTTTTATAAAAACAAAATCAAAAAAAAAAAAAAAAAAACAACGGGTGTGGATTTGGGTGTCGTTTCCTGGTGCTGTATGGATACCGAAAGGGGACATGATGTTTTATTATTGGGTATGTTGAATCAATGAACGCCAGAAGGCATGAAAACACAGTCTGTTTTCGGGGTAGTTTGATTTTTTCAGTGCATGCGCATCCGTAAATTCATTAAATCTGTAATATATATATATATATATATATATATATATATATATATATATATATATATATATATATATCGGTCATGTAACCTGACCTCTCTTATTCATTAATAAGATATTTTGTTATGATGCGAATTACCATAACAAACAGAATGCGTAAGTAGGGAAAATCAGGCTTCTAATACATTGTTATTTTATTTCGTGCTCATTTTTATTTTGGATGTTGTTTACTTTTAAACGTTTAAAACACCCTTTTTTTTTCTTATATAAAACAATAGTTAAGAATAAATATAAAAATCTTAATTTTTTCCTACAAAAAATATGACCAGTGCAATTGCAAAATGACTGAAATACAACTGTTATTGTTTGACAGTGTCATGTTAGACTTTGAATATTTTTACGTAAAAAACAGTTTTTTCTTATATCCGGCTCTAGTTAAAATTCTTAGATTACACCTTCAGAAAATATAACCATTGCAATTTTATTGACTGCTGCAGTCAATTTCGGCCGGTAAAATATTATGTTTAAAATCCTATATTTCTTATTATATTAAAATATAATAGGAAATCTAGAAATATTAAAAGAATTTATATCGGATATAAATATATATATATATTTACATTGGAAACTTATATAGAAAATTATTGAGATAATACATGAATTTATTAACTTATAGAAATATTATTGAAATTTTTATAATAATTTTTATTTAGAAAATCATAGGAATATTATAGAAACTTATGAGTAAAACGTAATTATAGATCTATCAGAAGAATTTATGTAAGATTTTAGCATTATAGAAAATTATGTCAGAATATAAAAATTTATAAAAAGAGATTATTGGCATATTATAAGAATTTATATAGAAATTTATATAGAAAATTATAGGAATATTATAAGAATTTATAAAAGGAGATTATTGGCATTATAGGAATTTACAAAAAAATTACACAGAAAATGATTGTAATAATATAGGAATTTATAAAAGGAGATTATTGACATATCATAGAAATTTATAAAAAAAATTATATAGAAAATTATAAGAATATTATAGGAATTATAGGAATTTATAAAAGGAAAATATTGGCATATTATAGGAATTTATAAAAGATTATATAGAAAATTATAGGAATATTATAAGAATTTATAAAAGGATATTATTGTAATATTATAGGAATTTATAAAATAATTATATAGATAATTATAGCAATATTATAGGAATTTATAAAATAATTATATAGAAAATTATAAGAATATTATAAGAATTTATAAAAGAAGATTATTGGAATATTATAGGAATTTATATAGAAAATTATGGGACTACTAGAGAAGAGGGAACATTCGAATCTAGAGAGTTTTCTTTTTCTTTTTTTCGTAGTTTTAGATCTTTCAAATGTCGACTAATTTGCGATGGTGTGCTAAATAAAACAAACCTGTTTGCCAGTTTTAATCCTACAATAAACTCACTCTTAGTCAATACTCTTTAGAGAAACAGTCGATGGGCATGCGTTGAAAATCTGAAATTGAAACTCCACAATTTCCTTTTAATTCCTTCTTTTTTTTTTTTTCTATTCTACTCACTTTTATCATCGACGTTTATCTGGATGTTCGCCCGCAAGGGAGAAACAAAGATGCGTGCACACGCGCGTATGTGCGCCTACATACACTTGAAACACAGTATTGCAGTAGCAGTATGTCTGTATTTGTGTCTTTCGACGCGTTCATATCTTTCACTGTTTTTTTTTTTTACTATTTTTTTGTCTTTTGGCAAATCACAACTGGAAAGGCAATACTATGTAGTGAAGCACCATGAACGCTAAAAACACATCAACAAGCAAACAACAATTGATTGCCCAGAAGAATTATTTGAAATGGAAACATTATCTTATTTTATTCATCTTCAAATTGGCTCAAGATACATATATATATATATATATATATATATATATATATATATATATATATATACGTTAGTATGTATTTGTATATATATTAGCATGTACATAGATGTGTCCCCTATATATGTTTGTGAGTTTGCATATATATAATCATAGGTTTTATTTAATGTAGATAGATTTTATATATAAGCAAATATGATAATTTACCTTATTTTTTATATTGCCTGCTGCTCAATACTAATTATTATTATTATTATTATTATTATTATTATTATTATTATTATTATTATTATATTTCTGCTATGGTCACACCACCTACTAAGCCTGCGGAAAGACCTAAGGCAAGTAGTCGTGGGTTGTTATGGCGACTTTTTATTTGTTTTTCTACAATTATTATATATATATATATATTTTTTTTTTTTTTTTTTGGCAGAGCTTGCTAGACGTTATTAGCAGGTTTCGTACGTATTGGACATCATGTTCCATCGCATAGCTTCAGATATCCAATGCTTTTTATTTTTTTGATTCTTTGTGCTGTGCCAAGCATACAGGCTTTCGACAACTCATAAAGAACTCCCTGGTAAATCTAACGTTTTCAACCAATACGCATTATTCTTTGACATTCTGTTCAGGATGCTTTTAACCTTTGGCAATTCCTATATTCACTTGATTTCGCACGTTCAGTTTATATAGTTCTTAATATTCTATCCTTCTTTTTCTGGTATCAAACGAACAAGCGACGTCAATAAGGCAACAAACCCGGCTTTCTTTGCTGATAATGGCTATATCCTGACGCGAATGCACAGTGGTTTTGTACGTTTGAGTGGTCATGTCCCATAAAAGGTTTACTTTTATTGTTACTCTTGCCGTAGTTGCTGTTGTTCTTGTTCTTCTTAATATTATTGTTACTTTTTTCGATCACTGATCTATAATCATTTTCTTGTAGGTCTCAATCAGAGACCTAATGTCAGAAATGGTAGCATAAACTGACACCTGCTCAGAAAATCTTTTTAAATCTAATATGCATCGTAACTTTTAAGCAAAATGTATCAGATCTCGGGTAAAATATTTGCTAATAATAATAATAATAAGAAGAAGAAGAAGAAGAAGAACAACAACAACAACAACAACAACAACAGTAACAGGAGAGAGAGAGAGAGAGAAAGAGAGAGAGAGATGAAAAGTTCATGTTTTCCTATAGCTAAAATTCAAAGTAACTACTGAAGACTCATTTGGTAATATTCTCGTGAAAGTTGAATGACAAAAGTAGTTAGAAAGAAGAGTTAATCAAAATGAAATAAAATTGTTAAAAATCCAACTAAGACGCCGATGATGAGGAAGAAAGAAGAAGAAAAGACGAAAATTCATCTAATTTTCTTGTTCTTCTCCTTTCATCGTATTTGTTGGTTTTCATTTCTTGCCATTTTGCAATAACTGAGATCTTCACTGGAAGAAAGCAATTAACACTAAATGAACATGGTTTTCGTCTTGTTGAATTACACACAAGGCGCATATCAACCGTGTGAGAGAGGCACGAGAAGAAAAGCTGAGACACATTTTTGATTCTTAGACGATATTGAGGGATACAGAATGAATTGAAAAAGAATAACGTTTGTGTGGAGGTAATTTTTTTAATCTGTCATTTTCGATGAAATTATACAATAGATATATACGAAATACTGAAGATTCTCTCAATATATATATATATATATATATATATATATATATATATATATAATTCCAGGTGAAGAGGACTTATTGTTTTACTATTTTGAGTGCCCCGGCATTAAACAGTGCTCAATATAATTAAAGTTATAGAGCTTAATATAATCATATAATTATGAATTAATTGTACATTGCGACACGGAAATTTCTATGTTTTGGGATAGGAAAGGAAGGAAAGGGAAAAATGGGGAAAAAAAAGAGAAAAAGTTGGTTAGTATGCATTATTGGAACCAAATTCCAAAATGAATCTTCCTTCTGATTAGTTACTAGGAACACACGTAAATTTGATATCTTACCACATACATAAACAGCAAAACAAAGGTTTTTGTATTTAAATGTAAATCATTTCCACAACTAACATCAAACATTGCCTGATGAAGAGAACCTATCTCGAAACATAGAAGTTTCCGTGTCGCAATGTACAATTTATTCATAATTATATATATATATATATATATATATATATATATATCGTTAAAAATGACTGACAAATTATTGCGGTTAAGATTTTATTTAATTTTTTTATGTTCTTATAGATTTTTTTCTTGTTTCGACATAAATTATGTGAAAATTGTCCGAGTGTTCCTTATGTTGCAGCGCTTTCGGCTATTCTTTTAGCCATTATCAAGAATGATTTCATTTTTAATTTAACTGAGTGAATGTTTTTTTTTTGTTTTTTTTTTTTAGTGGTGATTTTTTTTATGTATGTATTTTAGTTATAGGAATATTTTGAGCGGGAAGCTTTGAATTTTTTGCATGCTGTTGACTACTTCTACCAATTCTTTTCTACATGAGTTCGATTTTTGTGTTAAAATCGAAATATTAACAGATCTTGGGAGAATATCTTAAGTTTTTCTCATTTATATTGTTAAAAAAAAAACAAAAAACAAAAACACGCCCTCTTTTATCGGTGCGTTTTCATCTGTTTTTTTTCTTTCTTCCTTTTTCTTTCTACCCCTCTCTCCCTCCCTCTCTCTCTCTTTCTCTCTCTCTCGCTCGCTCTCTCTCTGTCTCTCTCTCTCTCTCTTCCCGCACGCACACATATACACACGCGTGCATGCATGTGAAGAAAATGAGTCTCGTTCCCTCTTTATCATTGTCTCTCTCTCTGCCTTTTCCTTGGCCTTTGTTTCTACTCCTTTTAATCTCTCTCTCTCTCTCTCTCTCTCTCTCTCTCTCTCTCTCTCTCTCTCTTCTTATCTCCTTTTTCATTTTTTCGGGTTTCACTTCCTTCTCGTTGTCTCTTTCCGTCTTTCTTTTTTTTTTCGTTTATCCCTCTTTCCTTCTTTCAATCTCTCTCCCTCTATCACTCTCTCTTCCTCTTTTATTCTTTTTCTCCCTCTTTCATTCTCTCTCTTTCACTCTCTATCTTCCTCTTTCACTCTCTCTTCTTCTTTTATTCCCTCGCTTTCTATTTCACTCTCTCTTCCTTTTTATTCCCTCTCTCTCTCTTTTTCACTCTCTCTCTCCCTCTCACTCTCTGTCTTCTCTTTCTCACTTTTTCGCTCTTTCCCTCACTCACTACATTTCACTCTCTTCCACCTTCTCTTCTTGTCCCCTCTCTTTTCTTCTTTTATTCTCTCCATCTTTCACTCTCTCTTTTACTCCCTTACATTCTCTCTCTTTCACTCCCTCTTTCATTCTCTATCTAATAACCGACCTATCTACCTTTGCTTATGTTTGTATATTAATGTCTGCTCGACTTTGTTTCATTCGATTTGTTTCAAAAATGCATACATCGTTAAAGAACGCTACCATTCTCACGTAGTTCTGTGAAGGTACAGCAGTATTGTTCATTTATCAAGCCACTAAATCTTTTCAAACTTGTAAAAGAATATCCTTTCGCTCTCAAAGTCCTAGGTTGCAGCGAAAAGACATTTCCATGCTTCAATTCAAATGATCCTCGACTTTCTTTCTTCCTTTGCTTTCTCAGCTTTGCTTCAAAACGATTTACGAACTGACCTAAGAACCTTTGAAATCGGACAAGTAGTGATCGCAATTGTCATCATAATCTCTACTTCCGTTCATATCCTACACCACATTCAACATTACCTTTTCTACAGTAACCTTGAGCGGCTCTTGAGCCATATATCAAGTGAAATTTAGTAAAGAATTAAAAAAAATATTCTTATAATGTTATGGTTAGGTTTTAATTGATCCTTTTCTTAAAATCACCCTTCTACTACTACTACGACAACGCTGACAAATATTATTATTAATAGTAATAATAATTGTTACTTAGAATTTCTTAATGTTTGACACTGTTTCTATTTTTCATATGTCATACCCTTTTAAGACGAAAGCAATCATGAATGGCCACACCATTGTTGGCTCGATAAAAGGTTCCTAATTCTATGAAAGTATTCATGTTAAATGCATTATACAGCGTCACTATTTCTATTCAGGTATTATTACATATTTTCTACTGAGAAAATTGGCGAACTTCATTGTGAATATTTTAAATCACTTTACTGATAGTGATGTAAAACCACATCGAAATATCAGGCTGGGTGAGTAGTTAAATATTAGTTACAACCAAAAACGTTACTACACATTATTATGATTACTTTTCTCTTTTCTCTCTTTTTTCTTCTCATCCCCAGCTTTATCTTTCTTGAAGTTTTTATCATTGGACAAATTACTCAATGCAATCGTCTTCGTGGTAAAACAAAAACATTTTTGTTGTTTTTAACGAATAAAAAAAATCCTTGTTGACATACGATACACAATTCCAATATCACTTAAGCTAACTTCAAGACAGAAGTAAAAAAAAAAAGAAAAAAAAAAAAAGAAAATGCAAGTTAAAATAGAAAGCGAGATAACGGGAGTCTGTCTTGTTTGACGCATGCGCACGGTCACTCTAAGCCTGGGATGCGTAAAGTGTAAACATTATATCTAAAGATCGGAATTGTTTGATTTTTGCGGGTTTATTTATTTGTGCTAGTTTACGCAGTGTTATTCTCTTAGAGGAAAGGTTACTACTGTGTGTTTCTCAAGTGATATACGGGTGCGGTGGATTACTGGTTAGTTTTGACGTAAACGTTTATAGCGTTGGTTTTAAAACATCAGTAATACAAAAAAGCTAAAGGTGAAATTAAAAACTAAGAGAATTTCCTTTTATATGCAGTACAATGTTATACTATGAGTTGTGAAAAAGAGATGGAAAAAAAACGTTTTCTGTGGATGTTTTATATATTTGTTATGTATGATTAATCTGGGAAAGTATTGTTTCCATTAGGAAAGGTGAGCTTGGGAAAAATCGGGACTTAGATTAATATTTTGATAATATTTGATGGCACTGCTCTCGAAAACTTTCCTTCTGAATAAATTGTTTTCACTTTTGATAAATATGACTTTTTTTACGTCGAAATTTTGGTCGAATTTATTTCTGTGTATGACCAGTGCATTAGTTAAATCATTATCTGGGAGGTCTCGTCTATGTTCATAGATACATCTTATTTATTTCATACTGTTATTTTTCTCAGATTATTACTGAACATACTTTTGCACACACGCACACAAATATATGTGTGTGTGTGTGTGTGTGTGTGTGTGTGTGTGTGTGTGTGTGTGTGCAATATAGAATAGTGTCTAGAGTCTATTTGGGAGTGGCAGAAAAGGAGAATACTTTAGAAGGTGCCGGAAACACAATATTAAAAGAGAAACAAAGGATAAAACTCGACTCCTACTCAATAGACGAGGGAGGAGTGTGAAAAGGACAATATGTGTGTATGTATATATTTATAGACATACAACGTAGAGCTATTATATTGTAATTGTTGTTACAATGGTTTATAAAAGCATAGTATCACTACACAAGAATCTTCATGTTTCGTAACAACATGTGCCCCTCATCTGGTGATAAGTGGTCACCAGATGAGGAGCACATGTTGCTCCGAAACACGAAGATTTTGTGTAGTGATACTATGCTTTTATAAACCATTGTAACAACAATTACAATACTTATATATATATATATATATATATATATATATATATATATATATATATATATATATATGGGTGTGTGTGTGTGTGTGTCTGTGTGTCTGTGTGTATGTATGTATTTATGTATGTGTATGTGTACATGTGTGGCCGTGTCCGTTCATCTGTTTTCTCATGCTTCTGTAGTGAAAATACATTCATAATTAAAAACATATCTTTAATAATATTTATATATCTATATATATTCATATGCATATGCATATATATTTATCTATGTATGCATATATGGCAGAAAAGGTCTACGTTCGTATTCGCATAAATTGGCATATATATGTTTTCGTATGTATATTTGTGATATAGGTATATATGCGTCTATGTATATGTGTGTGTCTGTTCGAAAGCAAATATGGTTGTATCATACTTGCATATTTATTTTGGCCAAAATATTTGAGCGGTTTTCACATCAATATAAATTCTTCCGTGTACATATTTGCACTTGTGTACACGTTTGGAATAGTTTGTTTCGATATGGATATATATATATATTTATATTCATGCATATATGTGTTTAGAAGGCTAGATAGATGTGAACTGATTAAAATAACAAATAATGTGGGGCTCATAGACAAACTGTCTGGCACCGATCGCGAAATAGTAAATGTCGTGTACTTTCTCGTGTAATATTTATCTGCGTGGCTGTACGATTGTGCAGGATTGTTCGCTGGCTGTTATGACTCTTTTATTTCCTAATCTTGCCAGTTGAAAAACTAGAGCTTCAAACCCTGGTTTTAAGCGACTGACGCAACATGTTCTTTCTTTATGTCCGTTGTCCGTGTGCCAGGCTAAGATCTATCTATCTATCTATCTATCTATCTATCTATCTATAGATAGTCATATTACGACGAAAATATCAGGAAGGAATATTAATTTATATATATATATATATATATATATATATATATATATATATATTCTAGCGTTGTTATATTTTAGTTTAGCTTCCTGTTTATCAATTTTTCTTTGTTTATTGTTTACGCCCTCTAAAATCCCCCAGATTACTAAAGCTCCAAGGCGAATACATGGAAGAGAAACACATTCTGTATTTGAAATATACGTTCATATTTAAAAAAAAAAAAAAAAAAGAAAAAGAAAAATGACCATTGCAAGACGACAGGTTTATAATTTGAAAATTGACTTAAGATCTACAGAAGCAGTGTTTTCTGTCATTCCATCTATCGTGCTAAGCGGAGACAAAAACAGAACTAAAAAATATGGCGGGAAAACCTTCTATCGTAAAAAATAAATAAGCAGAGCAAGACGATAGGCTTAATTTCTTAATCCTGAACCGGGATCCGTAGAAGGTTTTGTTTCCGCGAATAAATATTATACATTGTTGTACGGTTCGAAGGAACTGTGAAAAGACATTTCCATAAAAAATGTTGATCTTCAAGTTCTAGGCTGAAGCGCGTGAGAAGTATTGGGGGACATTTTTGGCGCTCTGTTCGCCATACCTGCTTACGCCAGTTTACGTGTCTAGGATTAACAAAGGTTTGTTAATTATATATATATATATATATATATATATATATATATATATATATATAATTATCTTCTACGCATTTATCATCTTCCAGACAAATTATGTTCTATTTGCTTATTTTTCTCTGGTCTTTTACGTTAATTTGGACTTAACGTTACGTAAGTCAAGTCCGTATTGATACCAGCATATTTGAATAAGAAGATATGTTATTCTTGCTTTCTATATCGAAGTTCTGAATACTAAAATATGAGTCAAATTATTAGATTATTCTTTCAGTCTGGAAGGATAACTATTGCCTTGATTCATTTAATTTATTCTTTTAGAAATTATATTTTCAGGTTTAACTAATTCAAATTTATTTAACATACTTCATAAATTCGTTTAAAATTTCATTTCTCGCTTTTTCTTTTCATGAAATGTTTTCAACTTTATTTTTGATTAGATACACGACTTTTGAAAACTGCAAACTGAAAATCAAGTAATTACTAAACAAAATCCTTTTAAAACAATTTCAATAAAATTTTGTTACAGGAAACTCTGGAAATGATTTCACTGGATGCAAATCACGCTGAACACCGGGTCCGACAAAAGCAGACGTACACTTGCACAAACGTCGGTAATCTTCGGAAGAAGATCGAATACTGTTACCAGCAGTGCAGTGCTTTCTGACATAAGTTGTGTTAATGTATGTCAGCATTGTGGCAGGCTTTCTGTTTTACGGGGATTGTATCTTATGGAAACACACACCATTTGGTTTTCTTAACGTGTAATTTTAAGAAAGGAATTAATTTGTTTGGTACATGATTTGGGGGATTTTATCAGAAGCGAATCTATCTATCTATATATCTATTTATCTATGAATCTATCTATTTATCTCTATATATATATCTATTTATCTATATAGAATTTGAGTCAGTTCATTTCTCTCTAGACAAACTTGATAATATCTCATTCTGTTTATTCACCTGTTTATTCACCTGTTTATTCGACATTGATATAATTGTTTTTATTATATGTATATTATAACATAATTGTTTATATTATGTCCTGTTTGGTATTTCATAAATACGAGTGTTTGGCGTTCGAATGCAGGTAAAAGTACCGATATTTTGAATGTGGGTTTTTATAGTACACATGTCCTCCCATTTGGAAAATTGACGTAAGACCATCTTTCAACTTATATCCCCTTTTATTTAGAGCTGGATTAGTACTCGCCTAAGTAGTTAGTTTTCTCTCGATTTATTTAAGTCAGCCACTGGTTTATAAGCCAGTCTTAATGTTCGTCCAGACGAATATTTCCATAAATATGTTATTTATACTTTTAGTTTTGCGAGTTTTGTTTCTGCTTTTAAAAGTTGCCTCTGTCTATGTCCATAATTGTACGTATATGTGTCTGGCGTTTTATTTTTCGCTAAAGTGACGTATGTTTATCCGTAACATTTCACTGTTTCCTCTTCTATATTTTATTTTTGGGATAGGAAGCTGTTTTGACCAAGTCTCTTTGATATATTTATATTTCAAATGTCTATAGAAAAAGGAAAACCTAATGGATTTATTATAGAAACAGATTTCTTGCATTTTATTTAAACAAAAAGAAGGCCCACAAAAATAAGACATAATCAACAAGTATTTTTTTAATGTTATTTTTTCTTTTTTTTTTGTATTTTCTCCATTTTTTTATTCTTTTTTTTGCCCCTTTTTTTGCCTTTATTACTTTTTCACTTTCTTCTTTTCTTTCTTTCTTTCTTTCTTTCTTTCTGTCATCACTTTCTTTCCCTATTTCATGACTCTCACTTACCCTTAATTTTCTATTCCAAAAGATTATTATTTAACAATTGCATACATTACAATAACATAATCGAATAGATGCATTAATGTTTAACAAATGCGACATTTTTCATAAGCATAATAAGAAAGAGCGAGAGAAATTCAGGAACATGCTGACCAAGAGAAAGAATGAAACAAGGGAAGGAATTAAAGATAGGCACAATCAAGTGTTTTGTTTCGTTCTTCAAAAAAATAAAGTCTTATTGCTTGGTTTTTTATTCATTCATTTGTTAATTGCATTGAATTAGGTGAACAATTGGATTCTTAGCTTGTTCGTAATATTGTTTACTTATTTTTGCAATTTATCTCAATGTTTCTTTCTTTCTTTCTTTCTGTCTTTCTTTCGTTATTTCTTTCAGTATCTCTTCTTTCTTTCTTTCTTTCCTTCTTCATGCCTCTTTTTTTCCTTTGTTTTCTATTTCATTCAGTTTTCTCAATCTTTTTTGTCTCTTCATTCTTTCATGTCTGCTATTCTATCTATCTAGCTAGCTATCTATCTATCTATCTATCTATCTATCTATCTATCTATCTATCTATCTATCTATCAGGATAGACAATTTAGTCAATATTAGTTGGAAGAACCATTAGCAATTGAAAATGTCAAAAATATCATAATTCTCTTTTAAATTTTTAAAGAACTGTTGTGCAAAGCATTTTGGTTTGCGTGTGTAAAAATTGATTCTATTCAAAGAAGTCTTCTGTGAAATGGTAAATAACTTCGTCTATTTGTTAAGGTTATTAACAGTATTATTATTATTAGTAGTAGTAGTAGTAGTAGTCGTAGTAGTATGAACAGTTGCGGATATCAGTAATTCCTCATACAATTATACATACTATGATTATCAATTAACTTCATTGTCTATTGAAATCTAAAATTAATTTCTACCATGGTAAAAAAAAAAATAAATGGGGAAAAGTGGTCAGGAGGTGAAAACATTGGTGAAAAGAAAAAGGATTCTTTTTACAAATAAAAAATAGTAATACTATTTAGGAAGAAGAATGGCAATTAACTTGAAGTATTTGCATCTAAACAACACGTTTCTGTCTAATGTCTGCAATCTAAAGATAGTCTAAAATTAGAAAGAGCAATAGGTAATTATTTATCACTAGAAATAGAAACATTTTCTACTTAGCTGAACTACGTCACATGCCAGGCAATTAATTAATGCGAATAAAGATACACTTGGAATTGACGCCACGTAAAAATAGTCTGCCAAATTCAAAGACGTAAAAAGTAGATATAATTTTAATATTGGTTCGGAGTTGAGGATTTATAGAACAGAAAGAGAAGGAATTGGCATCATCATGATAACTTTTACTGAAAAGCGTCAAGAAATGTCGCAAAATAGAATGTTTTAATATGGTGGATAGGAGCAGTTATGTTGGTTCTAAGGAATTCTTTTAACAGAGTGAGAACGAATCAATAGCATCATGCAAGAATAAACCTAGTGATATTTTAAATATAAAGTATTTAGTATGTTCGAAACAATTCTCAGGGCACAAAATTAAATATGTTAATACTGAAGGAAGAGTCAGCCATCATGGTTCTTAGGAAATCTTTAACAGAGAGAGAACAAATCATTAGCAATATATAAAAATATTTTAGAATATTCGCAACAATTCTAAGAAGAGAAACTTAACTGTATATATACGGAAGGCGGGTCTGCCATGCTATTTCTGAGGAATTATTTCAATGAGAAAGAACCAATGGGTAGCAATATTATACTGGACAAATGTTTCAGCTGAAAGGTTTTTAGCATTTTTGCAATATATATTTATATATAATTATATTTTTAATATAAAAAACAGGATCAGTCATGTTGATTATGAAGAAGTCTTTAACAGAGTAAGAGCGAATCAGTAACATTATGTAAACTTATGTTGGACAGATATTTTAACTGAAGAAATTGTGTAACTTCGCAACAATTCTAAGGACACATAATTAAATGTCTTAATACGATAGGTAGGAACATCTATATGGGTTCTGAGGAATTCTTTAACAGAGAGAGAACGAATCCTTAGAAACATGCAAGATTATGTCGGATAGATATTTTATTTGAAAAGATTTTAGTATATTTGCAAAGACATCTAAGGACACAAAATTAAATGACTTAATATGGGAGGAAGAGTCGGTCATGTTGTTTTGGGGGAATTCTTTAACAGAGAGAGAACAAATCAATAGCAACATGCAATATTATGCAGGACAGATATTTTAACTGAAAAGATTTGAATATATTTTTAAAATTCTACAGACACAAGTAAATGCTTTAATACGAAAGAATGAGTAAGCCATGTTGTTTCTAAAAAAATTCTTTAACAGAGAGAGAACGAATCAGTAGCAACATGCGAAACTATATCGGACAGATATTTTAGCTGAAGAGAATTTAAAATATTCGAAACAATTCCAAGGAGAGAAAAGATCAGCTTATATATGGAAGAGTCAGCCATGTTGTTTCTGAGGAGTCTTTTAAGAGAGAGTGAATGAATCCGTAGTAATATTATATAGTACAAACATTTTGGATGAAAAGGGTTTAGCCTTTTTTTTCATACGGAAAGTAAGATCAGCGATGTTGGTTCTGAGGAATTTTTTAACAGAGAGAGAATGAATCAGTAGCAACATACGTCAGATATGTCAAATAGATATTTTAGCTGAAGAGATTTTAGAATATTCGAACAATTCTAAGAATACGAAACTAAATGTTTTAATACGAAAGGTAGGGTCAGCTATGTTGGTTCTGAGGAATTCTTTAACAGAGAGAGAACGAATCAGAATCAAGAGATTTTAGCTTATTAGTAAAAAATTCTAAGGACACAAAATTAAATGTCTTAATCCGGAAGAAAGAATGGGCCCATGTTGGTTCTGAGGAATTCTTTAACAGAAAGAGAACGAATCAGTAGCAACATGCACTATTATGCAGGACAGATATTTTAACTGAAAAGATTTGAATATATTTTTAAAATTGTACGAACATATTAGTAAATGACTTAATACGGAAGTAGGAGTCAGTCAATTTGTTTCTAAGGAATTATTTAACAGAGAGATAACAAATCAGTAACAACATGCAAAATTATGTCGGACATATATTTTAGCTGTTGAGATTTTGGAACATTCGCAAAAATTCTGAGGACACAAAATTAACATGGTTAATATGGAAGCATGTGTCAGCCATGTTGTCTCTGAGGAACAGAGAGAGAATGAATCAGTAGCAACATGCAAAATTATGTCGGACATATATTTTAGCTGATGAGATTCTGGAATATTCGAAGCAATTCTAAGGACATGAAATTATCTGTGTATATATGGAAGAAAGTGTCAGCCATATTGTTTCTGAGAAGCTATTTAAGAGAGAGAAAACGAATCTGTAGTAATATTATATCGGAGAAACATTTTGGCTAAATAATATTTTAGAATTTTTGCAAAGATTTTACTGACAAAAAATTAAATGACTTCATACGGAAGGTAGGAGCAGTGATGTTGGTCCTGAGAAATTCTTTAACAGAGAGAGAACAAATCAGTAGCAACATCCAAAATCATATCGGACAGATATTTTAGTTGAAAAGGTTTTAGCATTATTACAAAGATTCTAAGAACACAAAATTAAATGTCTTAATACGAAAGAAAGAGTCAGCCATGTTGTTTTTGAGGAATTCTTTAACAGAGAGAGAACAAATCAGTAGCAACATGCAAAATTATGTCGGACAGATATTTTAGTTGAAAAGAATTTTGGAAATTCGCAACAGATTTAAGGACACAAAATTAAATATCTTTATACGAAAGGTAGGATCAGCTATGTTGGTTTTGAGGAATTCTTTAACAGAAAGTGAATGAACCAGTAGCAGCATGCAATATGTCAGAAAGATATTTTTAAAGATTTTTGAAAATTCGCAACAGTTCTAAGGACACGAAATTAAATGTCTAAATACAGATGAAAGAGTCAGCCATGTTGTTTCCGAGGAATTCTTTAACAGAGAGAGAACGAATCAGTAGCAACATGAAATATTATGTCGGACAGATTTTTAACTGAAAAGATTTTAGCATATTTGCAAAAATATCTCCGGACACAAAATTAAATGTCATCATACGAAAAGTAGGATAATCTGTGTTGGTTCTAAGGAATTCTTTAACAGAGAGAGAACGAATCAGTAGCAACATGGAATATTATGTCAGACAGATTTTTAACTGAAAGATTTTAGTATATTTGCAAGAAATCTCCGGACACAAGATTAAATGTCTTAATACGAAAGGTAGAATAAACTATGTTGGTTCTGAGGAATTCTTTAACAGAGAGAGAACGAATCAGTAGCAACATGAAATATTACGTCGGACAGATTTTTAACTGAAAAGATTTTAGCATATTAGCAAAAAATCTCTGGACACAAAATTAAATATCTTAATACGAAAGGTAAGATCATCTATGTTGGTTCTGAGGAATTCTTTAACAGAGAGAGTATGAATCAGTAGCAACTTGCCATATTATGTCGAACAGATATTTTATGTACACTTTTTGTGAAATTCGACCTTTTCCTCCATGTAAGAAAATTATATCCTTAATGTTCTATCGTAATTATTTATTTTTTATATTTCCATCATCTTCCGATACGTCTTATAATTGCGTAGTTTTCTCCCTGATTTCAATTTCATGGTTTTTTCTGTTCTTCCTTTTACTGAAACAGATTGGCACAAATTCTTTTGCATATCGCGTTGTCGTTTTTGTTTTCAAACAATCTTTACTAACTTTGAAAATCTTCCTGTTACTTGATTATGATTTCCTTTCTATAACAATTTTCACAATATTTTGCTCTTTTTTATTTTCTATTAGTTTTTGCATTTGACACTTGTTTCTAAATTATTAACAAATTCTTCATGATTTTCCAAGTGAATTTCTGGACAGACTTTATGTCCCCCTACTACAAAATGGGTTATCGTTTCATCTCGTCCCCGAATACGAGTAATAGTTACTATCTGTGTGAAAGCTTTATCATCGTTCTCCTTGAAGGAATTATAATGTACCGTTTCACTTTACACATGTCCTCTGCGCAATATTCTGTTTTTATCTTCCTCCTTCTTGTGATTATGATTATTTTTCCTCCTTAGTCTATCTATTTTCTAAACCTAAATGAACAAAGCATGACGACACCTTTGTCTTTCAAGAATTACACGTCAGTTTATCTACAGGTTGCGATGGACAAATTGTCGTCTAAATTACGCAAAATTGAAAATAACACTGACATCTCATTTTAACATATATATTTACCAGAATTACACAAAATTATCTTAAATACTAAGTAAATAGTAAATTTATTCAATAAAATCACTATTGTCTTCAACCACGACCCCCAGACGATTTCGGAATATTCTACAGCTCTTCTGGATGGTCTCCTTATTTAAGTTGATTAATGATACCATAAGTCTTACCTTTAGTTCAGCTTTGGTAAAAATTACAAGAAAATAAAATGTTCTGTTGCTCAACTGCGCCCCACACATAATAATCGAGGAGTTGAGTGTCTGGGGAGTTAAGAAGCAGGCTTTTAGGGGTAATGTGGTCGCAGAAATTTTCTGACAGCCATGGTGGGGTTTTCCTGCTTGTATGGCATGGTGCATAGTTCCGTTGCCAAGCATAGGTGTCTTCCGGCAGCCACTATCTTTACCAAGGACAGCACTACCACTTGAAGGCACTTGACTGAGGCCCTGTGGAAAGTTGAATGGAGACATAACGTTTCCATCACTAGTGATCACTATAAACACCTTTGTAATTACCATTAGACTTAACCAACTCTTTTTTAATTCTCTGGGCCGTCTTCAGATTGACGCCTGAAACGTTCGTATTGGCGTTTCTGGTGAAAATGCCAAGCAGTACAGTATGCTGTTTCCAAATTTCTGGAGTATTGAATTGCGTCATAGTGGTCTTTTGTCTCACAGACGGTTCCCAACTGACCCTACTATACTATACAGTCAACAAAATAAAAGTGACAAACATGCGCAAAATTAAAAATATAAAATTGCCACGATTTACTCATCGCATCCTATATATATGCGTGTGTTTGTGCAGAATCAATGTATTACACAAATACACACACTTATATATATATATATATATATACTAGAAATTTTGAAATTAAAAAAAAAGTTCATTTGGAGTTTTTACATCTTTAAGCGTTTCATCTTGGTGCATAATTAAAACCGACTTTCACGTTTTTCCACCTCCTAGTACATATATACAATTCCATCAACACAACAATTACTTTAATCTGATGAAGTCCTTTTGAAGGACGAAACGCGTTACATAATTTTTTACCATCTTGTCATTCAATAAACCAAAATATTTGTCCCATAATTATATGTAAGCATCTATATTCATTTATATGTATCTCTCTCTCTCTCTCTCTCTATATATATATATATATATATATGTGTGTGTGTGTGTGTGTAAAAAATATGTGAGTGTGTGTGTGTGTGTTATATTTACATCCAAGTTTATTTATTTCCTCAAAAACATAATTTAGTTGCATATTTTTCATCAATAATCACATATCAATTATATATATATATATATATATATATATGGTAATGATTATTTTTATTATTATGGCATACTGTAACTTTACACCTATTAAGTTGCAATATGCCATTATTTTAATAATAATAATAATTAACATATATGTATGCTCTACTTTTGTATTGAGTACATTTTAAAGTAAATATTTAACGTCCATTAGTAACCAGTACTTATATATATATATATTTATATATATATGTAAGTAGTGTAGTCCTCAGATACCATCAAAGACGCCATATCCACACAAATATAATTCACAACACGTTGTGCAACATATCTACTCGCAGAGAGTGTAAAAAAAGAATGTGCCTCAGTTGGTAAAATGTTATAATAATAATGTAACAAATACTGCAAAAGACGCCCAAATATGTCACGTCTCTCCAAGAGACGAGCAGAACTAAAAACCCACATCTCCCCTGACCATGCTTGATTTAGCATCAGACAAGGATATTATTTGAAATCAAATTGCAACCACATATATGCATGTGTGTATGTGGGTGTGTGAATGAATATGTTTGTGTGTGTATGTGTACTTGTGTGTGTGTGCGTGTGTCTACATGACTGAAAAACAAATTTACAGAGTTGAAAGTTACATGTTTCTTTTACACTTGTTGTTAATATTGTTTAGCGTTTACTTTTCATGGCTTGACCGAGTGCGTAAAGTCAGCTGATTGATGATAGATGTCACAGCATTGAAACAAACAGAAATTAAGTCGCCGGCATTTTTAACTTTGCGTCTCGTTCGAAACGGAGTTCAAAGGTTTGTCCGAATTCCGACAAATCAAACCAATCCCATATTGTTTTGTATATACTTTAGTTTTAAATCAGAAACGCAAACATATCATTGAACATTATCGAGCGTCTCCAAATAATTTCTCTGAAAAATGCTAAGAAAAACATTGTTGTTTGTTTGTTATTGTTTTTTGTTTTTTAATATTTCAATCATGACAAAACCAAATGCAGAAAATTCGTTTTTATTGAAATTGTTTCTGTCAAAAGATTAATCCACAGGTGTTTTTTTTTTACTCTTTCAATGCATGGCTAGAATTAGTATATATTCAGACATACTTTATCTAACCATAATATATACCATTTTTAAAAACTCATTCGCCATGCTGACAACTAGGGGAGGTAACAATTTATAAAAAGAAAGATAATTACCTTGCCTTATACCATATCCTCCCAACAAACACGGCAAGTAACCATTGATTACATTATACTTCGATGGCCTCTTTTTTTCTTTTCTCTTTTAGTCTTTTTTTTTTTTTGTGAGCGAAAAATATATAGGATTTTTTCTGTTATTTCACCCCAAATAACGTAGTTATCGCAAATAATTCACCGAAAGAAATTATAAATTTTAAATCAAAGTATGTTTGTTTCTTTATTAAATGTTTGGCACGCTTTTAAAATTATAAATTTCAAATCAGAATTGTTTCCCTGCCTCGCACCAACTCCAACTCAGATTGAAAAATTAACAAAAATCAGGAGGTTATTCACATTTCGTAAGTGTGGATGATATTCGAGGTACTTACAGGGGATTTTTTACAATTTTTAAAAAAAAAAGAAAAAAATTGTTTTTCGCTTGTTTATCGGGGTTAACGTGAAGAAAACCCCACACTTAGAAATAGTGCACCTGGGTTGCTCACATTTGGGACTATCGCAAAGGTCAACTAAACAGGAATGCAATGTAAGGGATTTACTCTGAGAGAATTTGGTTTGAATTTTAGTAAATACAAATTATTTTTATTTTGGAGTGAATTAACAGAAAAGATTCAATATACATTTTCCTAGCGTAGACAATTCACTGGTGGCCGAGAGAATTTTGTTTTTTTCGTGAACCCCTACCAAAATCAAAGCGTGCTCATTTTCTTTACAGACATTTTCCCTTTATTCTTTATTGCCTGTAATACTTAAAGATCAGCTGAGGCTTGTAATGCTGTGTCGGGAATAGATTTGCTTGTTGACCTTTACCGCTGCAACGATATCGATGCACAGTGAGTGTTCTCGACTTGTGGCCTAAACTCAGTCAATACCGTAAGTAGGGCGCAAAATGTCTGGTTAAGTAAACCAATTCGTTAGTGCAGTAAAGCTAATCCTCATTGGGTACCCCAATGCTGTGGCCATTCGACGTACTAGTAAATATTAATATATGACCGCTACATCGTCATGAAGTTGTTAACAAGCTATTCTTGAAGACCATTACTATAGCAATGATTGTGATCTCCACTAGGTGCTTTAAAATTGTGGCCTTTTGCCGTACTATGCCCAACTTAGTAAATGTCAATATATGGCTCCCACGTCGTTGTATAGTGGTTAGCAAGCTATTCTTACAGACCGTTACTATAGTAGTGAGTGCAATCCTCACTGAGTGCCCTAAGCTGGTGGTCTTGTGCCAGACAAAGCTAAGCTTATTAAGTATCAGAAATAATCCATTTAATATCGAAATCGTTACTGCTTCATATCAAGAAACAAGAAGTGAAGTTTTGTTTAACATAACATTTTCATCTGTTAAATTCGAGCAGACAACCCCGCCCCCAACGAGTGAAACTAAAAAATGAACAATCTTTGCATTAACAGACCCTTTGCCATTTCAATTTTCATGCTAAAGATTTTGTTTTAATTCTACGCCGACGTTTGAAACAATCCTTTTATTTCAGATATTTTGACAAAAATTAACAAGTTTTTGAAAATTTTCATAACTAAAAGATAAAAAAAAAGTACAGTACGCGCCTAAAATGTCTTTCTTTATTATTGTCGAGAATGAAAGCTCCGTTGTTATTTTATGTTATTTAATATCGTTTCATTTATTTACTCTGACAGGCCAGAGTAACGAAACCTTAATTTATGAAACCAATAAGAGAAAAAAATATTTACCATTTTTTTAAATTTCCAAACAACTTCTGGGAAATCGGAAAGCATTCTTTACTGTTCTATTTTTCGGCAAATTACGTGCAACGATACCACAAAAAGACGTAGAAATAATTTTTCTTAATAATGCTATTTATTATTATTATTATTATTATTATTAGTTACTGTTGTTGTTGTTGTTGTTGTTGTCGTTGTTGTTGTTGTTGTTGTTGTTGTTGTTGTTGTTAGATATGCTTTCATATTCAAGCCAAAATGTCTGGGGTCATTGCTAACCAATGAGAGTAAATCTTTTCAAAATTTCAGCACCCTACTCAGTATCATTAGTCTTCTTCTTCTTCTTCTTCTTCTTCTTCTGCTGCTGCTGCTGCTGCTGCTTTTTCCTGTTTTTCACTTTTCTTCTCATTATTGTTGTTCTTGTTGTGGATTTGTTGTTTCATATATTTTCATGTTTATACCAAAACCAAATGTCTGTCTAGTGGTCATCGCAGAGGATTGAAAGACAGTAAATCTCTTCAAATCTCCCGCACCCTACTCAGTATCAATATACTCTTCTTTTTGTTTCTCTTGTCCTTTTTGTTGCTCTTCTTCTTCTTCTTCTTCTTCTTCTTCTTCTTCTTCTTCTTCTTCTTCTATTATTGTTCTTGTTATATATTTACAGTGTTTGGTCTACGGAGATTAGTGATGATATCATTTGTTACTGATAAACCAAATTCGAGAAAACTACAAACATGAAGTCGATGAGAGAGCAAAAAGATTACTCAAATGTTAAACTCATAATAATATAAATTAATTTCATTGCTGTACATTTATTTCACTGATTAACTAATTATTTGCCGAGCAGTAAAATACCGAGCCAACCACATAATTGCTATCACGTCCCATGCTTTGCGTGTCGTAGTTAATTCGGACGTTGCCTATGGGGGAGGGAAACAAGACTGTCTGTATCCAATTCTAGTTGTGGCTTTTAATGGATTAAATCTCTCTCGATTTGTAAATAAAATCAAAATAAGATATAAAATCAATGATAAGGAAATAATATGAAACCGTTAATATTTTTAAAACGTTTCAAGGATTGAAAACTAAACTAAAAACTTTAACTAAAATTAAAAATGTAAAAACATTTAATGAATTAAGCCTTTAAATTTAAAAGTTTAAAATTTAAAACTTTTAAAACTAAAATTTAAAAACATTTAAAGAATTTAATTGACATTTTTTATTCTCTTGTCTTATTTTATAACAAGTTTGGGTAGCGTTTACCATTTTTTGCCTGAGGTATTCTCAAATTATTTCCAATGTTTACTACTGGCTTCCAAAATATATAAATACAATAGGTACAATTTTGAAATGTTCAGTTTTTCGTCACTAGGAAGGAGTTTGTAAAATATAAATGAAGATTTTATTTTCTAGTAAGGTTACAAGCTAACAAAGTGTAGAGAAATGTGTCACGTGTCTTCTCCCTAACCCTGAAAATGAAAACTAGCGAATATTACAAACGTCTGTGCTTACAAATCCAGCGTGAAATGTTACAAGATATTGTGCTTTTTTTTTTTTCACCTGTCAGGAAATATCTTTTTATATTTCATCTTCAAACTGTCTCTTACCAAAACTGAGTAGTCGTTAAGGGTCATATGACCGAACAAAAGCAGTGAATACTGATTGGGGAATACAAAGTTAACCTCCAAAATGTAAGAACACGGCTAGGCTATAATCGGCCAAAGGGATTATTATTTATTAGTAAACGATCGGTAAATTTACACGATAAGAATTTTGAAAAAATACTCAGTATTAGCGGAAACTGATTCAACTTCTCAATGTTTTTTCTATATCTAGACGTTAAAAATGTTTTTTAAAATTGAATACAAGGTTAAGAATATGTATAAAAATGTCTTTGTACAAACGTCGCTTGTCTTCAAAAAATGGTTGTGCAGGTAATCAACGAGACAAATTGAATGAAACGCAGCCTGCGTGAATGGAATATAACTTGAACGTCAGTTTCATGATAGAGCAAATCCACGTTCAGAAATTTCAGTGGATTCCATTCACGCTGGCTGTGTTTCATTCCTTTGGTCGCGTTCATTAATAATACAAACATTTTTCTGAAGACACACAATGTTTTTACAAAGATTAGTATTTTTTTTTACTTGTATGGAATTTTTAAACATGAAGTTGACAGATATATTGCCGAAATAGTGTCAAACACTGTCTATTTTTCTTCTCTTTTCCTAAACAACGCTCTTCTCTAACTGTTGCGAAATATTGGAAAAGGTATGTCAATCATTTTGCTTAATAATAATAATAATAATAATAATAATAATAATAATAATGAAGTTATTTAAGTATATCAAAGGAAAAGAGCGGACTTGAATGGATGCAGAGGAGTAGACATTTTAACATTGAAAGCTTTTCTAATATGAACGAATTTTGAAACTCATTTAGTGATGCATTTAAAATTATATAGATTTAACAATGTAATGAATACTTATCACTACCACTACTACTACTACTAATAATAATGATGATGATGATGATTATTATGATTATTTTATTAATATTATTATTTGTCTAGCACGCGTCGTTCTTGAGAGACTATGGAGCTACGCTTAAGACGTTTTGTTGTTATTGTTTGAATTTGATTTGTAGTGGTAGCGTTGCGTCTTTTTAACCTATCAAGCACTGGTGAGGCGATGAGGAGTTAGAATTTTTTTTTTTTTTTTCATGGCAGACAATCTCACATGAAGCACTCTTTTCCCTCTCCACGCCACAAATATTGTCCAAGGGAAGGACAAAAGCCGGCCGAGAATGCATGGCAACGGTCTCGTCACAGAAGTTGTCGGTACGCGGTTGGATGCAACGTCGGAAGGCCTTTTGTAACTACAGCTACAGATTTTATCCTCAGGGTTTACTCCCGAAGCCTTTCCCATGATCGGGTATGGCTGCAAGGCAGCGGAGGTTTGAAATCACACATTTCCTTCTCTTAAACTTATTGCCCGCCCAGGCTAACAATTTCCATCTATCCAATAATTTGATCTTTTATTTCCCCTGTCAGCATGGCAAATTAAAGTTTAACCTATTTTTTCACACTCTTGCATAAAAGATCACTATGTACCTTATAACCAAATTTCCGGAGGAAAACACTTTATTGATATCTTTTAAAAACCAACAATTCCCAAATGAAATAAAATAAACTCCGCGATTTGCCTGTATTTAGAGAGCTTCAAGTTTTCAAAACGAAAATTCATATTTATCTACATTTATTATTAAGTTATACTATTGTCATTTAATTTACTTTTTTTGTTGCTTTTCTTTTCTGTGTGTTTTTTTTTTTTTTGTTTTTTTTTTTTGTTACAAATCTAATTTAAAAAAAGCTCGATAAATTCGATGCAATGTAGCAAGAACAACAAAGAAATCTTAACTTTTCTTCATGGGAAGTAACTTCACTACATTCGTGCACACTTTTAAAGAGCGAATTAGAGTTATTTCCCTTGGATACATTTTGAAAACAACTTTTTTAAAAAATCATGCGTTTTTTTCCCTCCATTATAAGCGATGGCAGCTGGAGCATTTAGCGATATTATTTTATTAAATTTTATTCGTATACCAATTTATTTATTGATTGATATATAAATATATGTTCTTTCTTCGATCTTGTATTTATTCTCGTTGCAATGTTGGTTGATTGGTACACTGATTGTAAAATGACGGCTTCTAAATATTGATGAAAAATGTTTTTCGTTTCATGACTGAAAAGTTTGTATCAAAATTGAAATTGGAAGCAGAAATAACTTTTTTTTCTTTTTTCATTCAATTGGTTTCTTTGGTGAATTGACTGGTTACTTATTTGGTTTTGTTCGTCAATTTTTTCCAACATAAAAAATATATCTGATTGTTGAAAAGGGACGAATGGTCGATCTTTTGATTGCCAAAATAAAAATAAATAAAAATATTAATATGAATGTTTTAACGAAACACACGAAAAAATTGTGTCAAGGAGTTCATATCTTCATTTGCAGCTATTTAAAGAAAATAATTATATTTCTTCCACAATATTTATGAACACATGTGTATATATAGTATAAATGCTTGCATTCATATATATATATATATATATATATATATATATATATATATATATATAGTAGCGAAAAGTCTAGAGAAAGACAAAAAAAATGTTTTTCAAATAAAAAAAATCGAAAATTATTGAGATTTTGAGAAAAATGCCCGGCTAAACACGGGAAAGGATTGTTCATTTGACAAATGAATACATGTGTTTTAAAATTTCACCGAAATTCAAGTAACACAATTATATATATATATATATATATATATATATATATATATATGCACACACACACAGACTTACACAGACTTACACACACACTTACACTCACACACACACACACACACACACACATATATATATATATATATATATATATAAAATAATCAAGTGACAGATATATATACACATATTTATTAAATGATTATGTATATAATTATACTTTTTATGTGTATGTGCAGAATTCTCAAATCTACGCATAGATACATTACGCAAAGATATAAATGTTCGTTCGCATTGACCTCTTTGTTTCTGTGCGTAGGTCTGAGCATGCGCGTTATTGTGAAAAATCATTTAGTTTTTTTATATGTCATTTGGCATAGTGATAGGAACCAGATTGTTTATAAAACTGTTCATCCAAGCTTTGGTAACTGGCTTTGAAATATTTATCTTATAATCGTTTAAAACTGTTTTTATTATTCTTATTGTTATTATGCTTATACAAAATTGCAATTATTTTTCCCCATTTTTTACTCAAAAAATGTTTTGAATATTTTCAACATGATTATATTTTGATTTGTTAATTTTTATCTCTCTTGATCGTTATGGCGACTTGTAAAAAGAATTTGTTAAACTATCAACTCGAGGCAGAAGAGAGAGAAAAAGAATGACTGTATATCATTTGTTTGGTTTTTTTAACATATTTAATTGCATATTAATTGCTTGGCTTAAAATTGTTGAATCTAGAATTGAATTTTAACCGCGTTCTTTTCCATTTTATGGCAAAATGTAATCTGAAAATATAAAGAAAACTCGTTCTGCCAAGTAAGAAATACAAAAAACAAATACATAAATAATAACAATGAGAGGAAGAGAGAAAAGAAAAAAACTGCTTTATTTATTACTTTTGAAGAATATGCCGACATACATAAAATTTCTCGCTTGAAAATAGTGACAAATTAAGTAAAATCATTTTTCTTTTAATTTTTACATAATAATTTAATGTATAATGTTACATCTGATCCAAAATATTTGTGAACCTCCGGAAGAAAACATGAAAAATGTTTCTATTCCTTCAAAGTTCGTTTTATAAATTATCAAAATTCTTTTCTTTTTCTTAATTCATATTTTTCTTCATTGTCCTATCAAATAATTAGACATATCTGAAAATGATTCCAATCAGTTCAGAAAGACGGAAACTTTCGTTTATTTCATTGTATTGTATTTTATTATCTCGTAATTTTGTTTTTTAATAGTATATATAATACTGTTTATATATATATATATATATATATATATATATATATATATATATAATTTTATAATAAAGGGAAAGAACACGTAGATTAAAACCCACTGTTCAAGCATTTACTTTTATAAACAGTGCTCGATACAGAGTAAAGCTTAATATGGTAATTTTGATATTACAATGGTTTATAAAACCATTATATCACTACACAAACATTTTCATGTTTCAGAACAAAAGTGTTCTTCTGCAGGTGATATGTTAAAATACATATTGAAAATGATTTATTTTGAAAATACAAGATGAATTAGATTAGATTATTTAGAAAATTAGGGAGTGGTAGGTGAAAGAAATGCTTTAGGTGTGTTCATATTGTTCAATCTAAATTGAGAATTATGTAACTGTGGGGTTTTATCATTTGGGTCGTGAAAGGAAGCAGAATGGACTTGTGTCTAGATATGTCACTTTTTAATTTTGTCTAGACAAAATGTCACTTTTTAATTTTATCCATATATATATATATATATTGTCATCCACAGACAGATCTGTTTCGCTGCATCACAGCTCATCAGTACGTGTTTCGGTGCTATACTCAGCACCTCATCAGACGATTTACAACTGCAAGAGTTAAGGAAATTATATATATATAAATTTGAACCTATTGTTCCCTTATTCTGGTGGGTCTAAGGGGTTGGAGGGTGGATGGGATAAATATGAACGGTCAGTTGAAAGTCATAAATTTAAATGATGTATAGGGGAATGGATATTAGAGGTTGGACATTGTGTAGCGAAAAAAATGTTTATTATAAAGCCCAATAATAAGATTATTACTACAAATATTGCTTTACTACATATCGAGCACTGTTAGAATATAAATGCTACGAACCGTGGAATGTCATTCCATTAGTTCTTACTTCTACTACGATATATATATATATATATATATATATATATATATATATATATATATATATATATATATATACACTAGCAGTAAGAACCCAGCGTTGCCTGGGACGAGAAGAGTAAGAATTATCATGGGCATTTTTTTGTTTTCATACGTCCACATGTGCAGACATTAAATAATAGTGATAACTCTTGTATTTTTTGAAAGAGTTAGTCTCCATGTAAAAGCAACTGTCTTGAACTTATCTTTAATATAATAAAATAATAGAATAGATTATGTAATATAATAAATTTGCTAGGGAGTGTAAGTTTTGAAACAAATTGGATGAAAAATTTGGAAATGTATGTTAATAGAAATCAATGAGGATACACACACGGATACACACACAAACACACATACACACTCACTGACACGCATATTCAGTTATATATATATAAGTTTGAGTAATTTTTGTTTTCTAGAAAGATTCATCAGACTAAAGTAAGGCTTTTATATATGTGTAGGGAGTGACAGCCGAGGGGAACTAATGAAGATGCGAGAATGTAAAATTTTCTAAGACGCTATTTCTTGTTTTAAAAACGACCAAAAATTTCACATAATCAGAATTTCCCTCGGTATTTAATTATAATCGACGCTCGTATTTATATCCAGTCCCTTTACAAATATATAATTCCACTAATAAGAACATTACTATATTCTGATGAAGTTATCCCAGAAGATGAAATTCGTTACACAGAATTTTCCCATTATATCATTTATTTGCCTAATATTAGTCTAATATATAGAAATTTATATATAACATATTCTCCAGTCAAACACACACACACACACACACACACACACACACACACACACACACACATTAATAATTATACATATTATCCTACGTTTATAGCACAACTCAGAGTTTCATGCACTATGCAATCATCAGGTGCATATTATGAACCGGCTGTTCCTAGATTTAAATTTTTATTTTTGGTTTTCCCGTTAAGTTTCGGTACAAACCAACTTAAATTAAACACTTTATAAATTAAAAAATGCCACCCCAGATTTATAATTTATAACGACCTTAAACAACTGGTGAACCAAAAATAAAAATTAAAATGTAGAAACGGTCAGTTCATAATTTGCACCTTATGAATGCAGAAAAAGATTTTTGATTAATTACAATGGTTAATACATATTTCACCGCATCATGATGTTATTGCAGCTCGTCAGACCCAAATGGTACAACAGTTGGTCTTCAAAAATCCCCTAAAAATGTTTTCTTTACATAGACGCTAACATGACCATATTTAGAATAGACATTTGTAACGGTTATTTACGAAAAATTTCTTGCTCATTCAAAAAGAACCCCAAAGAATAGAAAAAAAGCAAGGATAAAGAAAAAGTAAACGATTGATTAGTGGAAAGAAGAAAATCAGGGATTCTACTTTTTATATATATATATATATATATATATATATATATATATATATATATAAAGTAAAATCCTTCATATTTGGTAAGGTAAATTCCAATGGAGACTAACTCCAAAGAGAACTCGACGTTAAAATTTATTGTTAACTTTAACAGAATATTATAATCAAGAAACAAAAGTTGGATATTCTTCCAAATCCATAGGCAATATCGTATTTCGCGGCCATCACCGCACGTCAGACCAAATTCATACAACAATGTTGTATTTATGAATTTACTATTGTTATATGAATTTAGTCTGACGTCCGATGAGAGCCGTGAAATATGATATTACCAATGAATTTGGAAAAATATCCAACTTTTGTTTCTTGAGTATATATATATATATATATATATATATATATATATATATTGTTTTTTTATAAATTACCGTTACAAATGTCTACTCTCAATACGGACATGTGAGCGCCTGTTTGTAATGATTTTTCGGGAATATTTCAAAGATTATCTGTTGTATCATTTGTCTCTGACGAGCCGCAAGGCCAGCGGCGAAATACGTATTACCCATAAAATTATAGAATATCTAAATTTTTTCTAAATTATATTACTCTGTTAAATTAAATAAATGAATTTAACATTGAGTTCTTTTGAGTTCACCTCTATCGGAATTTACCTGACTAATATACCAAGTATTCTACGTTATATATATATCATTGTAGACAAGATGTATATATTACTAAAATTGTCTCATTTTTCCGGCATTAAATTTGTTTTCAAATCGTTGTTTCATTTCTAACTAAAACAAAATAAAACAGATAAAATATCTGAAAATTAAATAGTTTAGTAATTTAGTGTGTCGAGCCATCAATTCTGGAAGAAATATAAAAATAATTTAATTTGCAATTTATCATGTTTTGGGAACATTTTAAATAACGTTAAGTTTGTATTTCGGCTGTTTTGGTAACTGATTTTTTACGGCTAACTTTTTCCTTATTTGTTTGCCTAATTTTCTATTTTTATATCATTTTCGGTTTTTTTGTTTTATGTTTTCTTAAACTCCGACCCTTCCTCTACTACAGTAAAGAAACACAGTCGGTGCAGTTTTGAAAATTTCAATTTTCGCTTAATTTTTCAACAGTGCACTTTATGACACTTAAGGTTATTTTTTATAAACAAAATTACAATGGCTAGATAACAACGAGAAATTGTCGCTTAGACATACATAAACATAATCCTTAATAAGTGCAACATGTAAATTTTTAAAAATATGCAAATGTAACAACTATTATGGGATGCAGATCGTTGTTTATTACAATTATATGACGTATTATATTTATTTCTATTCTAATTTTATCTCTCTCTCTCTCGCTCTCTCACTCTCTCTCTCTTTGCCATGTCTTTTTTTCCACTGATTAAAGTCATGGAAGATCAGACGCGCCAAATCACAAGTAAAGAAAATGCCCATCTCCTCACCATACAAAAAAAAATAATTATTATCAAGTACACTATTAATCACATATAAGTCAATGGCCAAAATTTAAAAAATACATCCGTTTTAAAAAACAAAAACTAAAAAAAAACATGCAAAATACAAAGCGCGCGCATTACTTATATATTTGCATGTTTTTCGTCTCCGGCAACGAACGCATTCACTCTACGCCCCACAATCTCAAACAAAGAAAAAAATAATGAAATTACTGAACTTATTTTCCAAGTCATCTGTTCAAATCTGTATTAGACAAGCGTTCATCAAAGGTTGGCTTCCTTCTTTCTTCTAACTTACCGATCGGTAGACTGATAAAAATGCCTTGCTGATGGTAATTAAAACTAGTTGACGGGTATTCAAAGGTGCCTCAATAAATCGAGAATAATTGTTAAACAAGCCGTAGGTAATTATCCTTTAATATTCGATCAAAAATGTGGGGTAGAATAGAAAAGTGAGAATGGAGGTGAATGTCTACCAAATTGTTACAGGCGATTTGATCTTATAGCAGACGATTAATAATGGCGACTGCTTTGCATATCTATTTCTCTTTAACCTGATGCTGATTTGAAGATGACAACTATGGAAGTAGATGGTGTAAAATATCTCTCTTTTAACTGGGTTCTTCCTCCGCCATCTTTTCACTAGGAAAGAATTAGACAAATATATTTTAAGTGTTACTAGTTGATTTGATCAAGTAGTAAAGATTGTCGCTCGTAGACGCCAATTATTCAAACTTTGTCCCTTGAGTTCTTAAGCTATCGTTTTCTAAACTACCTATCATGATTTTTCATATGAACATTGTCTGTCTATTTTCTTTTTTTTTTTTTTTGTTTAAAAATACCCGATTAGATTTAGATATGCCTGTAGTGAATGATAGACGATCAACGTATATATCAGATAGAGGCCTTCTTAGCTCCATAAAAAATAAAAGTAAAAAATAAAAAAAAACGAAACGAATTTGATTGGATTATTATTTTTTAAATGTATCCGAAAAACCCTAAAAACGTACTACATATTCTTTGTGAATATAAATAAAGAAAAGACTGAACGAAATGAATTGCTATATCTGTTGAAAAGCAAATATTCTAGTCGAAAAGGCTTACGTCATTTCCGGTGTATTTATGCCAATTTTTTCATGAAAATGGAAGCGTGCGCATCGATCGACGGCCCGTTTCAGCGTTTATGATAGTTACACGCGTAATGAAGAGTATATGTGCGTTTTAAAAAACAAGACTTAAAAAATGTAAGCAAGAATGCGTACATACATAGGTACAGATAGATCCACACACACACACACACACACACACACACACACACACACACACACACATATATATATATATATATATATATATATATATATATATATATATTGTAGCAGTTCTAAAAATGCCAGTATAAAATTAATTATAACCTTCCTATATTGAAACAGCCAGAATCAGCGTTCCTGATTATGAGTAGATATGGACAAAAACACAATCCGGTAACCAGTATATATATAACAGTATATATTGGAATGGAAAATATAAGACAATTTTGAAAATTTCTAAATAGACGTTTCGGCGGTAAATCAGCTTCGTAAAAAACACATTTCTCCAAATCATGTCAAAGTAGAAGTTTTACAACTTAATTATTATAATAATTAAATCTGATATAATAACATTCGATATTGCTCGAAGGTCGACTCGAGTGTTTCGTAATTTTTCGATAATTCATCAAAAAATCCGGAAGGAGCGTATTTATATTTGTGTGGATTTTTGCTGACGCCCTAAACATATGTGCAGATGTGAGTGTGAAAATACGTCTAATCATTCTATCTTGTAAGTAAATAATAGTCATATATTGCATATAAATAACTGCTCATCCGTCGTCTATCATACATGGGTGTGTGTGTGGAGAGATATTCTCGAATATATCATCTCCTATCAATTCTATCTAGAAAAGAAAAAAAGAAAATAACCTAAACGAAATCAAATTTAGGAACGTGTAAACGAAAAGATCCCTTTCTCCAAAATAAAAAGAAAAAAAGAAAAGGTAAAATGTGAAATCGACTGAATGAATCTGATAAAACGTCTATCCTTTATCCAGGCAGCTATAAACGGATTATTGCATTTTTAACGCAATTTTAAACAATTTGGAAACATTGCACAAATGTCCTCTTTATTTTCGCGCGATTTGACATCATCTTAGTCTTTGTTTTATTCCTCAATTTTCAGAGGAACGAAAAACGAATGATATATTTTTTGTTTAAACAGAAAAAAGATGAGTTTAAAAATAAAACATTTTAAGTTTCTAGTAAAACCAAGACTTTTTTTTCTTAAAAAAAAATGAATGTTCAAAATATATATTACAGGTCGATAAATGTATTGTAATAGACAAAAAAAAATGTAAAAACAGTGGTTGTACTTTTAGTTTAGAATTGAAGAAGTTAACTTGTTTTTGTTCTGTGTGAAGAAAGGAAAAGTAAAAACCCATAGAAGACGAATCATAAGGTGAGATACTCTTCATCAACTTTCGACTTACATTAAATAATTAATCTTTACTGAAGAACGTAGACAGAAAACTCAGTGTAACACTACCATCGCCACTACTAACTAAACAAAAACAGCAACAACTAATAGTAATAATAATAATGATAATTTCTAAGAAGTAATTAAATCCTACAAAAGTTGACATCCTGAAAATACTATTCAAACATTACTAATCACAAAAAAGTCTATCGCAGACGGCTCTGTAAAATACGCAATCAAAATTGTTCATTTATTCTCAACTGAAAAATTGAATAGTCTTGAAAGCATAAAATATATAGAGACATTACCAACAATACTACAATACTAATTCTTTAAAATTGCAGACGATTTTGTAAACAAATACTTCGGAAAAGAATAACCGGATTATTATTATTATTATTATTATTATTATTATTATTATTATTATTAAAAGCATTGTCCAGTTGCTGCGTTTGGTGAATTAATCTGAAGAAAGTAGCTATAATGTACGCATTACTAGCAAACGATACATCAAATTAAAATATGCACACTTTCTTTTATTCATTGTCAAAATA
>JBBBDQ010001631.1:697500-927500 GCA_037127315.1 Ascarosepion bandense | reverse complement strand
TTAAATCACGATTTATTTCAAAAATTTAATTTTACATTGTCTCTTTCAGACTGCTGAAAAATAAAAAAAAGAAATTAAAACATAAAATAGTCTGAAAGAGACAATATAAAATTACATTGTTGAAATAAATCTTGATTCATAACAGTTTAATTACGTATTGATTTTTCTTCTCAATATATATATATATATATATATATATAACGTAAGATAAATAAGGAATAAAATCGAAAGTTGAGGCAACTCAAAGAAGGAAGTTGGCCCGAGGATTCTTAATTTTTGAGGGTGAAACTTGATTTGTGTCGGTTTTATTTACTTGTACAAGTTTCTGGTATATTTTGTTGCATAATTAATAGTTCCCTAATAACACATAATCATCGCCGATATTCACATCCGTTTTGGGGTGATAATTGCTGTAAAAATCTGGCAGTCATATATATATATATATATATATATATATATATATATATATATATATTAATTGAGGTCTGATTTCAATAGTTAGACACTTGTCACGTGTAAAAAAGCAATGGATGAATATTTTTAAATGTAAAGAAAAATCTATGTCTGTTTATATGTGTGTGCCACGTGTAATAAAAAGCAATAGATATTTATTTTAAATGTAAGTGTATATATGCAAAAATAATGCATGTGCCAAGCATAAATCGCCTATAATTTAGATACGGCTGATACATGCATTATTTTTGCATATATACACTTACATTTAAAATAAATATCTATTGCTTTTTATTACACGTGGCACACACATATAAACAGACATAGGTTTTTCTCTACATTTAAAAATCATCCATTGCTTTATTACACGTGACACGTATCTCTCTCTCTCTCTCTCTCTCTCTCTCTCTCTCTCCATATATATATATATACATGGTTATAGATGTCCAGTCCGTAAACGGCGAGGATAATCCAACAAGATCAACTTAATATAAAATATTAAGTGTTATATCTGCATAGAGAGCTCAATGGATGTTATCCAGAGCAATATGATTTCTATAAAGGAAAACTCAATGCGTCATTTAAATTGGTTATAAATTATAATTCATTTCAAGGAGCTAAATTAGCTCATTTCATTAGACCACACAATATTCGTTCAACGGAACGAATAATGTGGTGTCTGATGTGGTGAATAATGTGATGTCTAATTTAACTCATTGAAATGAATTATAATTTATAACCAATTTAAATGACATGCTGAGTTTTCCTTTATATATATATATATATATATATATATATATATATATTATGCCAAAACCATTTGTTCATTGTTGTATAAATTATAATTATTCCATATTATTATTTTTTATCTCGTTTATTTAATTGATTTCACATCAGTCTCTTTTAAAAAATGATTACAAACTGCACCAAACGATTTAATCACTGTTGCCTCAACACACAAACACCAGAGTAGGGAAAAAAAGAAAACGAAACAAAACTTAGTTTATTAGAAAAATAAATGCTACTGAACACAAGCGTTGACTCAACATGCACCAACAATTTTTCCCCGCCTTCTTTTAAAAATAATAAAAAATAAGAAAGAAACGTATTACCAATTCCGTACATTTTCCTACTACAACTACTCCTACCATCCAACCCTCCTCCTACCTTTCCAGTCAACCACCAACCCCCCTCCCTCTTTCTCCATTTTTTGACTTCTTACTACTTCTATTACTTCGTCTATTTCTTCGACTTCTTTGTCTTCTTTTCTTTTTCTACTACTACTACTACTACTACTTCTACTACTACTACTACTTCTACTACTACAACCATGATTAACTACTATTAACTTATGTCTTTTCTCGACACCTTTTTCACAATATTCGGAACGTATTTGTATTAAAATTATACACTCTACCCTTTATTCCGAATGTTACATTTAATATCCGGCAATTTTATTTCGAAATAAAACTGTGTACAAAACAAATATGAAAACGATTTTTACTTTGTTCTTCTTTCTCGCTTTTTTCCCTACATTTTGTTTGTTATTCTTTTTGTTTTTCTTCTTCGTCTTCTTATTAACATTCATTGCTTCCTCCTCCTCCTTCATCTTTTTTCTTTTTCTACTCAGACTTCCTTTTCTTTTTCTTCTCAAACGTTCTTTCTTTCTTTCTCCTCCACCTCTTCCTATTCTTCTTCTCAATCTTCCTTGCTTTCTCCTTCTTCCCAACCATTTTTCCTTATTTCTCAGCTTTTTTTCTACTTTTTTACCCCTACATTTCCCCTCCTCCTCTTCTTCTAAACCTCCTTTCTTTGTTGTTTCCTTTTTTCTTTCTTCTGCTTCCTCCTCCTTCTCCTCCTGCTCCTCCTCCACTTCTTCTTCTTCTTCTTCTTCTTCTTCTTCTTCTTTACAGGGCCAGCGCTCAACCCGAAATAAACGAGGTGATATCTCCAAACTCTAAAATTCTTAAAACTGCTTGGTAGGCATCATTTAAAACACATATTGAGAAAAGAAGTTTTAGAGTATATAACACTCACAAGGCGCATCAAAGTCAGGAGAAACAGTGGAAAGCTGACGAGCCAATTTTTTAAAAAATGCCCTTCTTTAGTGCTAGACTCTCAAAAATATGAATGAAAACGAATTATCAGCTCATGAAAAAACAAAGCCTGAATTGCTGAACAAGATTATGAAGGCAACTACAATCGTACAACGCCCATGTGTTTTTTACAATTTAAAAATTATCATTATCGTATTAGTGAATAAATAATACAAGATACGTTTATATAAGAATGACCTTTGTGTACGGCACATGAGATGTCCTAATGCCTTTATGAAATAGAAATTTAATAAATCAACAAATTTCAATTAACTTATCTGATTGACCGACTCAAGGGTTTTGCGTCGAAAAGCTCGTCAGGTGTGGGCGTTTGCTAAAATTATTGAAATTGTTATCAGATCTCATATTTAAATTTAAACATACCTTCGAATCTCGAATCTGAAATTACTACCACAATTAAATTTCGTTTAAATTTAGAACCACTTATTTTCTTTTTCAATAACGATATATACATATATACATTTTCATCTTGCTGTGGTGGAGTTTTTGCGGTTTTTGAAGCTAAAATAACATTAGTTTTATTTTTAATCATTTCACCCCAAGCAAGGCAATGAAGTCATTAAGACATAAAGTGATCATAGAGTGTTAGAGAAAAAACTCTATTAACGAGAGAGGACATTAAAAGAACGGGAACTGAGAAGACAGACATTGCATTTCAATTTTGAACGATAAAATTTGACCGGGAAGCAAGGAGATGGAAGAGAGTTTTGCAAGCCAAAATGGCGGTAACACAGTTAGTGCAGAACTTACGGTTATATCTAGCCATTTCAAATGTAAAATGACGAGACTTTGCTGAAAATCTAGTACTGCACATACATTCATAAAGTACAGGAACCATAGCGAAAAACAATTACCATAAAAGTATTTCTAGAAAAGGCACAGGGAGGTTACATTACGATTTTAGGAAAATAACTGAAGCCGGGATGTCAGTTTAGTACTAATAACATTGCAGATTCTTTTTTTGATTTTATCAAGAATATCTAAATATAAAACAGGGGCATCAGACTATATGTCGAGTAGGATTCAAAGCAACGACGAATGATAGACTTATATATATATATATGTAAGATAGATCAATCGAGAAAAATTGCCTAGCACAACCGAGGGAACTAATTTTCCTAGCGGCAGACCTAGCATATGGTTCTATAAACTCTTTCCACTTCTTGTCAGCGGAAAACGTTAGTCCGAAAAAGCGCAATGAGTCATTCTTCCGATGATTAGCATCAGCCACGATGATGGAAGATAAAAAGTGTTCTCTGTGATGATTAAAAGAGACCAGTCTCATTTTAGAAGGGTTAAAATTAACAGGCCATTCCTTGCCCGAGTTAACAACAGATTGTAATTCATTTTCTTTGAGATGAACTGTCAATTTCTATAACTGTTATCATCAATTTTAGTAAAGGAGTATACTTTTCATCTTAATATTTTGTATTTTCCCAATCAATTGAATTTTATAATTATAAATAGCAATTCTAGAGTCTTTACTATAAATAAAACGAACACGGCCATTCTATAAATAAAACGAACACGGCCATACTCACCAAAGTGAAGTGGAAATACACAGCATTCACGAAAGAACAGATTCAGATGCGATTGTAAAGAACAGTCTTGAAATATTCAGAGCGAACATTTTGATAAACTTGGATCTTCGAAGTCTCAAAAGGACGGTTTTTCCTTTGACATCGCTATTATTTCAACTACCTTCACTCCCTAGGCATTTTTTGGGTTTTTAAAAGCCATGATTAGAATTGTAATAAAACCTAAACATATGATGAAAGTCAATTTTTTGTTTTTGATAATCTGCAATCAAAATATTAAATGCTATTTATTGGATTTTTTATTTACAAGAAGAATGTTATATTTACAAAATTCTATAAACTAATGCAATTAAAACTAATGCAATGCAATATTCATCATTTACCAAGTTATTAAGAAATAAATATGAAAACATTTTTTATACATAAACTTATAAAAGTTTACTAAATTATTAAAATATGCGAACCAAGTATAAGGAAATCCTTATTATTTACCATTTTATAAAGTTCGAATAAAAAAATTCGATCTTTTGTCAACCATTCCAATAACCAATATAAGAGTGTAACTGAAATGTGGTTCTACAGAAAGATGCTGAGGATACCATGGATGAAACACACTTGCAATGACGAGGTTTCGAAGAGGATGAACGCAGAAAGGAAGCTGATACTTAACATCAAGAAAAGACAGCTAAAGTTTTTGGGATATGTAATGAGGAAGGAAGGTTTGGAGAATCTGATGCACACGGGACGGATAGAGAGGAAGAGAGACAAGGAAAAGAAACGCATGACATACTTGATAGACTTAAGCAGACGATGAAGAAGTGGAGATGGAGTGGGTATAATAGGAGAAGTGGCATTAAGAGCGACAAGGGATAGAAAGATGTGGAAGTACATGATCGCCTACGTCCTGAAGGGACACGGCACATAGAAGAAGAATAAATAGTGTTTATTATTTTTGTTGGCAATTATAAAGAATAAAAAATGCATGAATTCATTTTGATTGTATGCTTATGTTATAATGGAACATCCTATCACCCCCCGACAGTTGACTCGCCAAAGGGAGGAAGAAATAAGGAAGTACGAGACGATTCGACTTCCGCTCCCGTTCCGTCTTGACTTACCATTTTATTGAATTCTCTGTTAATTGTACTTTCCTGTACAATAAACCCTGTTATTTGTTTACCTTTTATGTGTTGTGTAAATCATTCTACTTGGAATTTACCTTGTTATCTATATCATTCCCGCGATATAACAGTTTAGTTTGTATTACAATTCTAATCATTGTTTTTTAAAACAAAACCATTGCCAAGGAAGTGAAGGTAGTTTAAATAATTGTGGTGTCAAAGGTAAAACCGTCCTTTTGACACTAGGTCATTATCAGTTTTTACAGTTACGAAAGTCTATCTTTGCCGATATTCTTTTTTTTTTTTCTCTCTCTTACAAAGGAAGTAATTTTAACTTTGGCGCAAGCAACTCAAGAAGGAAAATAGCATTCGAATGCTAACAAGTTCCCGACATCAACTCCTTTTGCTAATGACGCAAAAAATAATTGGGTAAAAAGAAGCTACAAAAATAAAATTGAGGCTAGTGTTACATTATTTACATTATTCGGACTATTGTGCTTATCTCTGTTGCCATTTTTGTACGACATTTCGAAATAGAGTGTTGGCTTAGAAATTACAACTAATATCAATTGAGAATGGCCGAAGCGTACAACGGCCGAAACGTTTTGAATATCGCGATAAAGATGAGAACAACAGTTCGAATAATCTAAATAGTTACTATACCTCATCGCAGAACTATAGACAAATACTTTCATATTTTCGCAGTTTCCCTGTGCCTTTTCTATCAATACTTTCATCGTAAATGTTCTGATGAACTTTCTGCTAAGGTACCTAGGCTTTATGAATTTAAACGCAACTGTAACTAGATTGGCAGCAAGGTTTCATCAATTTATTTTTGAATTGGCTAGACGCTGTAATGCTGTCTGCAATCTACAAATCATAACACGTCCACACGTAGTTGGAGTAGTCATCTGGCCATGCTGGCATTTTTTATTCACCGCTCAAAACGGGGCAGGGAGCCTAATAATTCTCTTTATTTTGGAGAGCTAATCTAGGGGAGATAATTTGGGGGCATAACATCACACCCCCTTTTTTCATATAATAAATGTAAATAACTAAATGTATAGATAATCAAAGTTAAGGAATGTCTTCTTCATTAAATCTTATCATACGGTGATATCTAGATGCCTTATGAGTTGCCGTATCAGTTCTTTGATTGGTATCAGGTGTCTTGTTTGGTGTGTCTGTAACATGTTTGTTTTCTGTGGTGACTCTGTTAATTAATTGCATTTTTTTCTTTCTTTGGTGTGTGATATGTCACTGCACTTGATTTTGGGTTTGGGTCTATTTCCTGAGAGATTTTGGGTGGGGATATTCTAGCACTCATTGTAATGTTGATGGATCTCCCCTTAGATGCAGTCGGTTTCTGCAGATGGATTTCCCAGATGGAGTTTACACAGTTTATGATCTGGTTTCTGTGCATCTTCGAGTAACGACTGCAGGATACCACTTGTTTGTATCGTTATCATTCTAACACGTTGTCCTACCTGCAGATTAGGGAGATTTCTGACATGTTGATCATGCTGAGATTTTTGTTCAGTTTACCTTTCGTCAGGTTGCCATCCCTTCTCCTTGCTCATTTTGGGTTGGCGCATTTCACTGGAATATTTCCTACCAGTTTTTCTGTTTTGGACAGTCATTCACCTAGTGATGGGACCACATGATCTGTCGGATTTTGTCCGAACGCATAACGATACCGTGTCTACGTCACGGCCATTTGAGGTAGTTTTGATGGCGAATTTTATTGCTTGCACACACCGTTCTGTTAGGCCATTTGCTGATGATGTGCGATACTCAAATTCCCATTTCTTAGCGGATTGCTTGAAGGGAATTGAACTGTTATGTGGACCGTCATCGCTGATTACCCTCTCTGGAATTCCTTGTTCCCCAAAGATCTTCTTAGATTTATTATTTTTTGGCTGCTAAACTCATTCAATTTTTTCTCAAACGGGTATTTAGAATAGCAACAATCAGTGTATAATTTGATCAATTGAAATGAAACAGGGCGGTGGCTACTATTTACCATGGTCTCACTGGGATCCCATGTGGCATTAAAGATTCCGCAACTGAATTTTTTTTTTTTTTTTGGCATTTGTCACATTTTTCAATAGTTATGTCTATATCTTTATTAACATTGTTCCAGAATACACAGCTTTTAGCTCGCAGCTTGCATTTTTCGATTCCCTGGTGACCATAGTAGATTTTGCCTAATACCTTTTCTGGCATTGACTTGGGTATTATGATCGATCGCTCTTTCGTAAGATTCCATTTTCAATGGCCAGCTCACCCCGATGCGGCCAGTATGAGCGCATGTTTCTGCTAATTCCTTTGAAGGTGTCGGGCCAACCTCGCAGAATCAATTCCCTACCTTCACAGAGTGTGGGGTCAGCGTTTGTTGCATGGTGTATCTGTGCGAATTTTTCTGCTCAGAATTAAACGAATTCCACTTTAATGTCTAGATCGATTTCTTCCTTGATTTTTTTTATTGAGTAGCCTTGAAAAATCCATCTGCAAATGCTATTTGCTTGCCAGGGCAAATATATCATGGTCATGTCATAACTTTGTAGGCGTAGTAACATCCGTTGAAGACGAGGCGGAGCTGCAATCAAATTTTTAAAGTTTATCATTTCCAGTTACTTGTGATCACTTTCCACTTAGAAGGTACATCCATATATATTCATCCTGAACCGTTCAATATTTGCATATTCTTGTTCTGTTGCTATCAAGGATTTAAATGCAAAAGCTATAGGCTTTCCTTCTTGCAGGAGAACTACGCCTAGGCCTTTGTTTGATGCATTCACTTGTATGACTGTTTCTTTAGAGGGTCAGGATTAGGGTTAGTAGTCTCTCTTTGCCAATCAGGTTTTTAATGCGTTGCAGGGATTTCTGGTGACTTGTGGTTCATCTGTATTCCGCTTCCTTCTTTACTATGTCTCTCGTGGCTGAAGTGACATCAAACAGATGTGGAATAAATTGTGCCATGTAGGTGATGATTCCTAGCATTTTTTGCAGGTCGGTGACATTTGTCGAACTGGGTAATGTTTTCATTTCAACTAATGGAATTCTCTTCCATTTACTTGCTTTCCCGATAGCTACAATCTCCAAGAATTTAAATGTAAAGTCAATAGTCAACTCCTATCTGCAACCTCTCTCTCATGCTTCTTTCTCCGACCACTCCACTCTCATCAGTATTCTCATCTTTCTCTTACTCACTTCCTGACACCCCCTGTAACCTGTCACTCTTTCTTATAACTTTCCTCCAATGTCACTCCCTGCAAAACAGTGGCAGTAAAATGCCTTGCTTGGGGCGATATAATTGATTATAAAAAATAATTTCTATACTATTATAATGTGGATATAAAGTAGGAGATCAATTCTACATTACAATCAATATATAAACTGATCCATAACTTTATAGCCACAATCATCCTTCCCTTACTCACTTCCTGACACTACCTATAACCTGTCACTCTTTCTTATAACTTTCCTCCTACATAACCCCTGCAAAATAGTGGCAGTAAAATGCCTTGCTTGGGGCGATATTATTATTTAAAAAAATCTTGCTGGAATTAGATTCTACTCTCTTCTCATCGTAAATCGCCCGAAAAAAATGTACTTGTTTTTTGTTAACTGTTGAAGCAAAGCGCGATTTTCATTAAATTGTGAAAAGTTCGATCGTTTTTTTCTTTCGTCTTTTCATAAATAAAGACGTAGTCAATTAATCCTAAGGTACCAGGAAATCTTTCATGTATGTGTTTATTTCATACTTCATCTGGTTGTACAAATTTAAAATGTCCTCCTTTCTCACATTTCTCAGTACGAGGCTCTATAGGCACACCTCTTCTTGAATCTTACGGGTAAAAGATTCAGGGGTTGGACTCGGCCACTTCTAAACCTCTGCACGTCATTGTTAGGAAGCATTTTGTAGTGTTAATCATTCACCAATTTTTTCTCGTTATGTAACATATTGCTTTCAATAGTAGAGGTAATTGTTAGGTACATCCGGCCGAGGGTGAGGTCAACAAAGGACAAGAGTGATTGACAGGTACATCCGGGTACGGGTGAGGTCAACATAGGACAAGGGTGTTTGACAGAAATATCCGGCTGTATATAAATGAATAAAGTGATAACACGAAAAAGTTATAATGCGTCGGAGTTTTAAGACTATATTAAGTCTAGAAATTTGGGCTACAGACAGTGAACTCCCGCTGGTTTCTAACTCCCGACGGCTTCTAGGTGTGCTCGACTCCCTCCGGCTGTCCTCTTGCTTCACACAAGCGTCACACGAAGAATCAAAACATAAGATTATGTTTTTATATGTACGTGTTCCTCGTTGTTTTTCCAGATTCAGATTCCAGATAAAACAGTTATGATGAAAGATAATATCCACAGCCAGGTGTTTGCGGATAGACTGGAACTATACGTTGAACTATTCATCAACTTAATGAGAAAAATAAACTTCCTGCTGATACTATTTCATATAATGATAGTGTATAAAATTAATATCGGACACAAACAGGTGATAATAAACACAATTCTAATTTACAAAGTAATTTGATTATTATTTCTGATAGAAATGAACGGAAATTTTTTAAAAATTCCAAAGAAATCATTTTTAGAAAAATGAATAAATTGAAAAAAAAGATAAGGATTTTTTACTTTTAGAAATCGGAATTTAGTATGCAATTTGCGGGAACAGTTGCCACAATATTCGATATTTGATTTATATATAAAATTCTGTAACTTCCGTTAGTTTGTCTGTCACATCCTCTAAAATAGCTATACATTGACCGATCAAACCAAATTTTAAAGAGAAGTGTAAACAGCTGAGGGGTACAAAGTACAGCTGGTTTTACTAAAGATCGTATCTTAGTAGAATAAATTTTAATACAAGTTTTTTTTAAATTGAAGTTTTATTATTTAACATTCAAAATACTCCCACTATTTTAAAAAGAATTTAATGATCAAGATAACATTAAAAAATACAATAAAAATGCAATATTGTTTTTCGCATATATTTTCTTTAAACTGTTATATATACAAAAATTTAGTTACCAGTTCACCCAATGTTTGTAATAACTATAAACAAATTACAAGGCCAAACGCTTCAAAAAGTTGCAATTTGTCTCCAGAAAGAAATATTTATGCATGGCCAGTTGTATGTTGCAGGCTCAAGCGTAAGAAATACTAAGAATTGTTTTCTGCTGTTAAAAAGCAAAAAAAAAAAAAATGCTTAGAAAATATTGTTTACCATGTGTCCTATAAAATTAAATAAAAGAAATGTTGAAACCACGAATTATGGTTTGTTCCATTTTTGTTCCTAATAAATCAGCTTATTGAATTGGTTTTCGGAATTGGACGAAACGTAGAGCTGTAAATCTCGACAAGAATTTAAGCAATAACTTCAGCAAGAGTAAATACAGTGAGGATTTCAACACGTGTAAGTGTATTGCAAAAAATCTAGTAGTTAAAATAGCTAGCATGTTGAGATTCCAGTGGCATGTCAGAAAGCCGCCCAAAAGAGGGCCCACATGAAGGAAATTTCCGTCAGTACTAGAAAGATCAATAACAGTTAGTGGACTTGAGAAGCTTATTTTCTTGAAGAACTCTTTTAATAAAATGATTCTAGAATTCTAACCGACAGTAGTACTAAGTGTTTGTTCAAAAAATGCAGTATTTCCTCCTCTATGGAAACAGTTAATTTCACCATTGATTTCACAATATATATATATATATATATATGCCAGATTAAATAAATTGCAAACATTGTGTTTGCTTATTTTTAATAAAATTCGTTCATATTCACGGATAATCTTTCGGTTATTATAATTGCAAGATGTCAGAAATGTCAGAAATGAGCTGTAACATTGACAGATGTTATTATCATTCATTTCTCAAGGTACCTGTTGGGACGCCCGCGCCTATTCGGCTATAATGGACTATTCCATTACTATGTAAAGTAATGGTGGCATCTACGACGAGAGTGTACCGAGCAGCCGATCGACAAGTCAGTCGTAGACTTCCGGTGACGACCCGGAAGTACCCATTGCTCATACTACGTCTTACGACGGTTGAGACGATTAACCTTTATTCTTGTATTGGATACTAATAACCTTTGTAAATACTATTTTCACGGAATACAACAATTAACCTATTCCTGTTGTTGAGTTATTTATTCTTACTCACGACATAACAGTACCCAAGAACTTTCAATCTCTTTCCGAGATCATCTTCAAAAATGTGAGTTATGGTAACAAAAAATAACCGCAAAACTGTGTTGCTAAAAATTACTGTAAATTATAATACGCGAATGATTATCCGTGAGTATGAACGGATTTTATTAAAAATAAGCAGACATAATGTTTTCAATTTATTTAATCTGACAGAAAATTTGCTGCCTAAATACTCAAATATATATATGTGTGTGTGTGTGTGTATGTGTGTGTATGTTTGTGTATGTGTGTGCGCATGTGTGTATGTGTATGTATATATGTTTGTGTGTGTGAGTGAGTGTCGTGTGTGTTCAATCAGTGCTGAAAATTGTTCTTAATGGCTCCATCGGAAAGTTATTTGAACGTGGAGTTAGATTATATCCGCAGCACCTTATCTAAAAATGGTTATCTTAGTGATGTTGTTAATGGTGCGATGCAGAATAAAATAAATAATTTTTCAAAGGAAAAATTGTATACTGTGGAAAAATGTCCGGTGAAATTAAGGCTTCCTTATATTGTTTCACGTAGTGAGCAACTGGCTAAGAAAATTTCTAGAGCAATTACTTATTGTTATTTTTCTGCTTGTGTTAGGGTCCATCCTGGCACTCGTTCTGCTTTCCCGTCTATGAAAAAGGACTTACTTCCTCCCCATCATATTTCTTCTGTTATTTACAAATTTACCTGTAGTTGTGGTAATGACTACATAGGAAGGACGTCACAAAGATTGGATTGTAAGATAAAACAGCATGTGCCAGTAAGAATTCTCAAAACGGATGTCCGTGCGGGTCAACTTGTGAACACTTCCGGGTCAGCCATTGCTGAACACCTGATAAGTAGCAGAAATTGTGTCAATGGCTTCAGTGTGTTTTAAAAATCCTTGTAATTTTAAAAATTGCGCGTTCAAAAATTCCCTGCCACGTGTGCGTTCTTTAAAAAAAAGAAGGTAAATGGTAAAACCAGTTATTAAAAATCGCCTGAAGACACCACTCATGGTAGAAACTTAGGTCTCGTAATAACTCGTTTACAAATGGAAAATATTCAAAAGTTCCACAATATAATTGCATTGAACACTTTTTAATACAAATGTGTACTGATCTAACCTTATTATGACCAGAAACTTCAGATATTATAGGCTATCTACATTAAATAAAAGCAACCCACATTCAATAAAATCACATTTCAGACTAGTCACAACACAGTACATTGCATCTAAACATATGGTTCTGTTGTTAATATTCCAGTCTCTCACATGGTATGACGTCATAGAACCGCATCACAAATTTACGGCCTGCGTCTGCTATTCTGTGACCTCTATCGTCGCATAGCAATATTCTATGTCAGTATAACAGAATATAATCCTTGATGGTAAATATCTTTTATGTTAATCTTCATACAACCACTCTGAAGATGGCTAACGTGAGCTGAAAGCTTAGATCTAGGACCAGCGTAATAAAAACATATCCAAATTTTGCATAATCTTTTTTTTCACTTGAAATTAAAACCAAAATACGATGTTTAGAACGGCTCATGATAAATATAATAGACATTCATTATCTGTTATACTTAACACTATATATATATATATATATATATATATATATATATGTATATATATATATACACACATATATATATATATATATATATATATATATATATATATATATATATATAATCTCAGTATGATTTATATATGTGTACTTCATTGTTGTATGTAAAATGTTTTCATTTAAAACTCATTTTTGGAAGACATTTCTTTGGGTTATTTTAGTCCTTCTTTCTGTTGTCTCAATGTGTCTGTCTGTCATGGATATATTAATGCCTATAGTGAAATTTGGTGAGTTAGAGACGGCCAGCATATTTCCTCTATCTTTTTAAGCATCCCCATTGTAATAAAATAGTGTTTTTTTCCGTTTTCAATATTCTTATTTAAATATTGAAATAAAGTTATACAACAAGTAAAAATAACCACTCATTGATCCGCCATATTTTGTGATATCTGTGCAACTGCATAAATTGAACCTTGACTTCCGGTTTTCAACCAATATTTGAAGTTGTAATGAGCCCACTAGTTGGAATGACAACAAGACAAACAGTAACGCTTGGTTATCATTCACATAACTTTAATAACAATGATTAGGTTGTCTGATATTTTTTTATTAAAGAAATGAACAAAAAGCAGTAAAAGTTGTGGACGGAACTGTCTTTTTATTATTATAATTCTCGACTAGTTAAGACTTGCCTAAAGCCGGTCATTATTTACCAGTTAACAACTCGCCTCCAGCCAGAAGCATCTTTTTTAAGTAGACCTTCGTAGGTTGCTGAAAAAGAAAAGAAAAGAAATATTGAATTCAATAAATGTTTCTAAAGTAACGACTATTATCTGGCAAAAGACCATTCGGTATAAAAGTAACAATCACACCCTCAAAGTTCCGTAGATTTACCTGTTGCATATAGGGCCACAAAAGCCACTGCAAATAGGTTCTTTTATGAACTTAGTGTTGATAGCCTCATAAGCAACTGGTTTTAAATTCAGTTACCTTTCTTCTAGACTGGCCACTTTAGCCTTAGATAGCAACCAATCTTATTATTTAACAAATACATAGGGGAAGAAGAGATTGATTCATACCTTTATTAATGATAATTACGCGAAAGTGAATGATTCTAAGAATCTTTGGAGAGGGGAGTAAAGAATGGTTAAGTGATACAATTCTTACTAATTACCATAGCCGGGAAGAGGTAGATTTATATATTTTCAAAGGGTATTTGAGCCTTAGTAAATATAAGAAACCGATTTGAATTGGAATACGGCTGTCGTATTTCCAGTTTCGATCCATTACCCATTACTCCACCCACACACCCAAGCTTACAGCACCTGGTATTCCCAAGCAACCACCTAAGTACTGATTAGGTTTGATACTTATATGCAAAGACAGAAAAGTCCTTGCCGTTTTTGATTTATTAGAAAAAAGACGTAGAGCTAATTTGATAAACCGTTAGTCCTCAAAATAATCCCCATCTAAATCCAGAATCTTTTGCCAACATGTGTCTAACTGCGATACGCCCTGGCGCTAAAAATCATGTGTCTTGGATGCAAAGTCTGCTTCAGTTGCAAAGGATTTTCCGCGAAGGTGGTTGCCCAAGGAATGGAAAAGTTGGTAATCTGCTGGCGCAGGTGCCAGTGAATAAGGTGGATGGCATAATGTCTCCCAGCCAAGTATTCTTCTTCTTCTATGGACCCGGTCCTTTCAGGTCGTAGGCAATCATGACTTTCCACGTCTCCCTATTCCTGGTGGCTTCTCCTGTTACACCATGCAACGATCGTTCCGTCATCCACCTGACCAGGCCCTTCAAATATGTTATCTGCTGCTTTCCACTGTCTCTTTTTCCCTCTACCTGGCCTGTTAGTATCATGTTCTCCAAGCTCTCCTTCCTCATTGCATGTCCCAGGAACTTTAGCTGTCCCTTCCTGGTGCTTAGTATTAATTTCCTTTTCGTATCCATTCTTTCCTAAACCTCATCATTGCTCACATGCTCGATCCATGATATCCGCGGCATCCTTCTGGAGAACCACATTTCAGTTGCTTCAAGTTTTTCCTTCATCTTTGATGATATCGTCCAGCATTCACTGTCATATTGAATAATTGACATCACATAGCAATCCAGTACTCTCTTCTTTGTTTCTAGCGAAATTGTCCTGTTTCTTAATACTTTACTCAACTTCTGGAATGCTTCCTTCGCCTTCGGATCTCTGTGTCGCACTTTCCGTCTTCTGTTAGAACACTTCCCAGGTATTTAAATTTTTGTACCTGCTTGATTTTAGCATCCCTCACCTGTATTTGGCATTTCGGGCTGCCCTTAAGTAGCCGTATGGTATCTCTGACTACCCGAGCCTCTTAAACTCTAGCATTGTCATGGAGGAACAATGTAACTTTGCATTTAAACAATGATGGTTTCTTCTGCTCCCGTGCTTGTTTCACACGTTCCAACTGCTACGAATACAGGTCCGTAGTGACGATTTGGCCCATTTGTAGAAGCTCAGAGGACACCACTTGTCGACTAGTCCACCAGATAGAGAGCAAGATCTTGCGTGTGTGTGGAGTTAGTCTTGTTGTGTGAGGCACAGGGTTCTGTGGTGACATCCAAAGTCTGGCTCACCTTTAGCACGTGATCAAATATCAGTCCGTTGCAGTGAAGAGAAAGCAACTGTCACTCGTTGTTGCAATGTGTAATATATTTCTGTGAGCCGACAGAAATATGAATAACGTCAGAGGCAGTGACCGAAAAAAGCGTAATTAAAGTCAAAGGTAACCGGCTTCAAGGTCATAAATATAAACAATGACAAACAGAAATATAATTACATCAAAACCAATAACAGGTAGAAAGGATTGATAGATGTACCTAGCCATAGATTATGTAATTAAGCGGAATTTAAAAAAAACAAAATACGTGAAAATTTCAGCTGATATAAAATGTTTTTTTTTCTTTTTTTGTTTTGCTTTGTTTTTGCAGGAGGCAGAAGACCGAAATGACGCAGAGAGAAGGCAGGGAAAAAACAAGAGAAGACAACTCCCGCTAGTCAACTCACTTATATGTTCGTGATTCCCTCTGACTACCACTCTGTACAACCGTCATCGATGAAGAATGAAAATAGAAGTTTATATTTTCATATATACGTGTTCTGTGTTTCTTGTTTGTTGGCCAAGATGCTTGTTGTTTCTAGCAGCAGCAACGGAAGTATATAACACTTGTTGGCTTCTAACAGTGTATGTGGTACTCACTTCCCTATGTGGTGCAGGTGAAGTCTGACTTTTTCATTAGAAAGATCACCACAGGTTTTAGCTGTTGTTCTCCTCTGTTGATGCCTAGAGGGATAGTTTTCTGTTCTTTTTTAATATTTGTTTACCTGAAATGAATATTTTTGGTTGTGTGAATAAGGTGGATGTGCGTTGTGGTGCAGTGGATAGCGGCTCGGAACAACAAACCGGGGATCCGAGTTCGAATTCCAGTTGAATTCGTTGCATTCACTTACGCACAAATACCCTTGGGAAAGGTATTAATCCACTTCTTCCCTCCAGTTATGGGTTAAATAATAGGACAGATTGGGTTCTATATCCTTGGCTGGCAACCATTCTACCGCAGAAAGCAATGGCAACCTACTGCGGGATAATCTTCTGCCCAGTCAGTCATGTCTCTTTCGAGACATGATCGCCCAAAGCGTGTATCACATATGGCACTTAACTGACTGACTGAATAAGGTGGATGGAGGGGGTCAAATGTAAGGTGTGATTTGTCGCAGAAATTATCCGATAGTCATGACTGGGTTCCTTTTCTTGTGTGGCATGGTACAGAGTCCTATTCTCAGATATAGGGTCTTCAGCAGCCACCCTCTTTACCCAGGGTAACACTATCTTATCATGGCACTTGATGTAGTCTCCCGTGTTGTGTCTGAGGCCCTGTAGGAAAATAAATGAAGTCATAACATCGCCGTAACTTGTGATCACTCCAAAAACCTTCGTAATTAACATTAGACTCATCCGACCCTTTCTGAATCCTCTGCACTGTCCTCAGATTAACACCGAAATATTCTGAAATATTCATATTAGAGCTTCTGGTGCGAATGCCAAGCAGTACAGCATGCCGTTTCTAAATTCCTGTCAAAGTAAATTAGTGCTCTTTTTCTTATGGACAGTGAACCAAATGACCCTAGTGCACTCGACAAAATCAAAATCAAACAACGCGCATGCGCATAACTAAAAACAGAATATGGCGACAATTTTCACCCTGTATAAATAGACAGACCGATATGGATCCCAATCTCGCTGTTAAAATAGGAACTTAAATACAATTCTTTGTAACTTTTTGGCAAAACCAAAGTGATAAGTAGGCGGGGGTCCTCGGCCTTACCCTCTCTTCCGATCTCAAGTAGAACCATTACATTGAGTCAATAGCTAAATCCACTGCTAGGAAGTTTGGGTCACTGTCTCGGGCCAGGATGTTTTTTCCGCCTGAATCCATCCTGCCTATATACAAATCAACCATTCGTCCGTGCATGGAGTACTGCTGTCATATATGGTCAGGCGCCCCTGCTGTTTATCTCAGTGTTCTTGACAAGTTCCAAAGGAAAATCAGTAATGTGATAGGTACCGACTTGGCGGCTCGACTCCAGCCGCTTCCCCACCGAAGGGATGTGGCTTCCTTCTGTCTGTTCTATAAATACGTTCATGGCTTCTGCTCCAACGAACTTAAGTCACTGGTGCCCCTGCAACAGGTGTTTACTCGTGCAACCAGACTGGAAACCGGGTCCTACCTATTCACAGTTCGATCAACGAAATGCAGACGACAATTCTACTCCTTCAGTTTCTTTTCTCGCACTTCTCGCCTGTGGAACTGGCTTCCATATTCTTGCTTTCCTGAAGGCTACAAATTCCAGGAATTTAAATGCAATGTCAATATTCATCTCTTAACCACTTGACTCTAGTTCTTTCACCACCCTGTATATCCTTTCCTTTCTCTCCACCTTTTGCAACTGTCATCACACCTGTCTTCCAATCCTTCTCTTGCTCCTTTCTAACTAGTTCCTTTTTCTCTTCACTCTCCACCTATCTAATCTTTTTACTCTTATGTAGCCCCCTAAACTTTTTACTCTTATGCAGCCCCCTGCACATCAGTGGCGTTACCGCCTTGCTCGGGGTGATATGATTAAAAAAAAACTTACCGCCCCACTTGTTGTTTATAAACTGGGTTTGCGGATTGTTAGTGCCAATTGTGTGCTGATTAAGCCATGGCACAGCGATATTTTTTATACAGGCAGGTGGCTGACAGGTTTCAATTTTGTCTATAGCTTGACTCGGTTCGGCTGACATCCAGATGACACCGTCTTCACTGGTCATGTACGACTTCCTGTCAGCTGAGATACCGTAGAAATGGTTCTTCTTAGGAGAAGTTTCAATCACATAGGCATTCACATTTGCTACTCGCCTGTCAAGGGCTATGAATAAAGAAAAATATATTGCTGAAAAGTATACCTATTAGATAGATAGATAGATAGATAGATAGATAGATAGATAGATAGATAGATATGAACAGGTAAACTTGAAAGAGACGAATTATCAGATTAAGAGAGAGGGATATAACGTTACACACACACACACACACACACACACACACACACACATATATATATATATATATATATATATATATATTTGTTGTGGATTCCGAGTGAGATACCACACAAAAGAATAAATAACAAAAACAGATATGGAGATAGAAAATGTATGTTACATTGAACGTAATATACAAACTGGAACACGGGTTAATCAATTCAGGAATACTATTAGTAGAAATAATTATATACAGTCTTGAAGTGAAATATTATGTCCGGGTAATGAGTCTATATCCAAACAACTCCAACTAACTCTGCACCAACTTAATGACCAAATAAGTAATTGCTTTACAACTATACAACTGCAGGATTATATGTACATATCAGGCGAGTCCATTCTTATGCGTAAAAAGGGGTGATCCCCAGCAATATATATATATATATATATATATATATATATATATATATATATATATATATATTTGGAAATGAGTTATTTCATGACCTAGGTTTCTACCTCTCGGTGTCTTCAGGCGATTTACAATTTTACTGTTTTTCAAACGCACACGTAACAGGGATCTTTCATGAACGTGTAATTTTTAACATTAGAAGTTACTTAAGAGCCTTAGAACACTTGCATCCATGATTGTATGATCTTAGTAGGTATTTATTGGTATGGTTACACTTGGACATAATTTCTGTTCTTTCATCTAATAATTAATTTCTGTCTGGGAACAGTAGCCAATTTTACCTCCTGGAATAATCTGCATACTTTACCACCGTTGTAAGATTTAGCTATTTTCATTATGTACCAAGTTATATCGAGGATTTATCCATATTTCAGTTTTAATTACCACACGTGACTATCCACCTTTGTTCAATTTGTAGACTTGATTATTTCATCAAACTTTAAAACTGTCTTTGGTGGATTGTAAATATGTTTTACTTTGACCATTTATGTTATATACTTTTGCTTTGTAAATAATCCCTTTTGTATTACAAAGTTCGTTAAGTGAGCATTTATTTTTGCTCCTACAGTTACATTCCTTGTTAATGATGTTGTTTCGTATGTTATTATTTAGGTTTCTGGCTTTATGTTTTTTATGTAATTTTTTAAATTACTAGTACAGCTATAACTCAATTTGATTGAATTCTTATTGAAAATTGTGTTTAATTCTGAGTTTTTTGGAAAGCGTTTGCCGATTAGTTGAAACATATTTGTCCTATTTTGGTTTTTATATCTAAGTTAAATGTTGGGTTGAACCAAATAATGTTTCGATTTCTATTATTGCTTTTCATTTGTCTACTTGGCCGTTTGTATCCTAAAATGTTGTTAGGCCAGATTTTTTAAGACATCTTCATAATCTTTTTTCTTTTCATCAAATATTGCTTTGTTTGACGAATTTTCTGACAAATATCTTTAAACTAATCGATAAACATTATTAAACGAAGAAGTGTGTTGATAAAATCTTTTTTCAGCAAATTTTATCAACACACACCTTTATTCAATAATATCGAAATATTTCTATCCCGATCGAAATATTTTTGTTATCTAAAAGTAACAAATAAAACTCCTACAATAAAATAGAAAATTTTCCAAAAGTTAGAACATGTAAATCTTCAAACGACTTATGCTCCTTGTGTCTATATGAAAAACTATATATTATTAAATTTCTTAAGAAGAAAATTCTATTGAATAAAGATAATGAAATAAATGTTGTATGTAAACATTGTAGAATGTTCACCTTAAAATATGGTTAAAAAAATTCTTCATAAAAGAATATCCATTAACGTAGATTTATTCCAAAATTTGTTTTGTATTTTAATACTAATTAAATAGATATAAAAATCTTTACAAATTAAGAGTTTAGGGTGGGGGAGGAAAACAATAAAAGGACAAAATGCACTCAAAAACCGAAATAAAAAATAGTAATATCATTCTCAAAGGTCTCTTTAAGTTAGATCAAAAAATACAATGTTTTCTTCCTTTCTTCTATCGTTTTAAAAATTGCTGGAATACTGAGAAAGCTAAAACAATAATCTTGTAACAAAAATGGATACATCACGCCAGAAAATAAAAAAGCAGTCTAGACATTGGCTCAATTGACTGACACTTTCCCGTTAAGATTGAAAAACGAAAACCTGTATTCCCTAAACATATAACCTATAATTTATAATTTAAAAGTTGAATTGCATTCTGATTAGATAAATTAAACATACATATAATTTTTTCTATCTTCCTCCATATACATCAACTCTATAAATAACAGGCAAATTGTTTTATGCATTCAAATGTAAATTTTTTTCACAATAAATCAACATTGGCTGATGACATCGTCAAATCTCGAAATATAGAAATTTTCATGTCGCAATGTAAATTAAATTAATTTCAAATAAAAAACAAATTTAATTATAATTGAATTTTGCTCTACGATATATATTGCATTGAGCGCTTTTTAAAAAAAAAAAAATACTGGAATTCTAAAACTACTGGTTCTCCATATATATATATATATATATATATATATAAATGAGTAGAGAACAAAAGGAAAACTTAGCCGATGTGCTTCGTCGTATGAGAGCCATTATCCCAGCTGTTTTTAAAGATATATTCTAATAATGGCTATGCTAATAGAAAATGTCTTTAGTGGAGGAATTATTGTTAATTCTGTGTTCAACTGAATGTGGTATACGTTTAATAATGAATTGTCGAAGACTACGTCTCTGGTAAGTATCGGCCTGTAACTGACTTATACACACAAACAAACACACACACACACACACACACACACACACACACACACACACACACACATATATATATATGTATTGGGGAGGGTGGAAAGGTTTGTAGTCGTAGTCAATACTACAAAATTTATGAAAAGTTACAATTTCAATTCGGAATCTGAATATCGATATATATCGCGTAACTTACAATAATGTCAAAAAGTTCGTAAGGAATTAAATTTTGAAGGTTTTTAAAAACGATTTAAACATCAGTCATTATTTGGCTCTATAGTGGCTCTATCCCCGGTGTTGAGCACTCTTAAAAAGAGAGACAACGATGTATCATTTAACCTTGTTTATACTATTTATATTCGGACTACTGTCCTCGTCTTTGTTTATGTAATCACAACGCTTTAGCCGTTGTGCTTTTCTTCAGGTGTATATGGATCTGGGTAACCTACATTTTTTAACAGCACCTTTTGTTCTCATTCCTCTGTTCATATCGTCAATTTTTTATTTCTAGTACTGTTTAGTTATTGTTCGCCCGTTTCCAGAGTCCAATTACATAATGCTCGACCCTGGGACGGAACTCACAACCTCTGTGTAACCAGATTCACAAATCAACGTTTTAATCCGCTAGATCATAGTCCTGTAGAACAATTTTCTCTTGGGAACTTGGAACCTTCAACCTAACTTGGCTGCTGATTAATATTGCCTATCATATTTTCATTGATGCTGCTAAACACTTGGTGTCATTTGTCTTTCTTTCAGTATTATTATCTACCATATTGTATTTATTTCTACGCTAGGCCTACTCATGAGGTCCTCATAGCATAACAAATGCGCTGATTCATTCAAACATCTAACTCTCCAGTTTCCTCCCTTTTTCAGTATTTTCACTTCAGTGGCTGATAACAAAATGGTGTAACTAAATGATAACTCCTCATCCCAGAAATTCAAACAGAAATGTATCTATTATTGTTATTTAAATTGCGAATGTTTTATATACAAATTTACAGACAAAGAGAAAGATAGGATGGTTAGAGACAGACAGACAGACAGACAGACAGACAGAGTGTAGAGAGAGCGAGAGAGAGAGAGAGAGATGGTAATAAAATTAAAATAAATAAATATAAAGGATAAACAGGCCGCCCACTTAAGGTAAGGTTGCAAGAACATCGCAAGGCCGTAACAGGACAGGAAATGAAAAAATCACATATGGAGAAAGAGAGGGGTTCACCGCGCCCTATCGGATGAAGTTGATATCATTGATAAAGAACACCACTGGAAACTGCGTAAACTTAAAAAATCAGCGCATATGCTAGGCTACAACAATCTCCTAAGTTGGCCAAGCATAGAAATGAACACAATATGGAAACCAGTAATACGGGCTACTAGAGAAAATCATTAGCGTCAAAGATTGTAATATGTGTTCTGGTAGAAAATGATAGAGAAAATCATTAGCGTCAAGGATTGCAATATGAGTTCTGGAAAAAATGGTTACTGAAACATTAAGTTTTTAAGTCCCAAATATTCATACAATTATGACCTTAAGGACACATAGCCCAGGGGATAAAAATAAAAACGGCAATAAAGATGAGGACAACGGTTCAAATAGTGTAAATAATGTAAATACTACCTCATCTCAGAAGTATAGAAAAATGAAAACTTATAAACAAAATAAAAAAATTATTTGAATAATGAAAAGTGCGTCCACGTTCGTAGATGTCTTGTAATGCAAGAGAAAGAAAAAGAACATGTCTACTCACGATACCACGTTATGCCGTCTTGTGAAAAATAGCAGGTCATCCGTAAGTCCCTGAAAGAAAATATTAGTAATTATTAAACCTTTCGTTAATTGATGATGTCATCATTATTCACAAAGGTATCATAGGCGTTATCATCAGCCATTGTTGATTCACTATGCATTATTGCCCTATCCAAAACAAAGTATTACTGTCGGATTTTCTTTCGAATATATTTCTAATTCCAAGACATTTCAGATACAACTACTTAATTCGCTTGTGATACCAATTCTGAGACACACGCATAAAAGGGCATATTGAGGCACCTAGAGGTGGTGTAATAGTTAACAAGCTTGTCTTGCTAGAACTGTAACACTATTTGGCATGGCCGGAACGGAAGAAATTATATTACTTTGTATTACTGAAGAAATTATATTAAATTGCATTATTAATTTTTATATATCGAAAGGAATCAACTGGAAAAATTTATTCTGTTCCACTATGAACAGAGGAAAAAAAACGGAAGATTGCAAATGAGCTGAAAATAAATATGAATTGAGAGATTACGAGTGTAACTGTTTTACTCATAATCAGCCAATCAGACCAGACGGGGTCATTGGATCGGTCGGCCATTATTGACAAGCGGAAATGGCATGACTAAGAGAGGTTCAATTGCTATTCCCAACGACACTGCTGATAAAAATGAAAAGTTTTATTGTTTTTGTATTTTTCTAACAAACTCATGCGGAATATAACCAAAACAATAGAAAGCCCAAAATACAGCTGTGGAAAGTCAGAAAAAGTTGTCACCAACGCAGAGAAAAGAAATTTTGCGTATTCAGGCGTCTTTTGACAAGTGCAAAGGTTAGGTCTGTTTGTTATAAGAAATAACTAAACTGGGATTTCCCTGAGAAAGGAATTGGAGGCATAAAGGTCCCGCCCAAAAACGGGTAAAGAGAAAATTTTTCATTGGCTAAAAAAAGGGAAAGAAGACAGAAAGAAGAGACGTCATAAAAATAGCGCTACTTAATTGGCTGTGCCAAAAGGAAAGAAAATAGAAAGAAATGACTCCGCCCCAAAGATGGGGGCGAGATTGATTTCATTGGCCGCAAGGGCCAGAAAACTATATTTGCATAGACATTCAGTGTCCGTCATGCCCTGCACCAGCAAAGCAGGAACAAGCATAAATACAAAGCCCCGAGGGAGCCACAAAAGCAGTTCCAGTCGGCTCTCGGCCCAGAGATGTAACGACGAAGATAGACGCCAAGCCATTAAGCGCCCACCGCAGGGTCAGCCGCCTCCCATATAGTTTCTGGCTGAAGATGTATAGAGATAGATATAATTGCCACGCCGTTGGGTACCAATCGTAGAGAAGCCTGCCTCCAGCAAGAGTTTAAAACAGATAAGTGATTTTGCAGTCTCGAAATGGCTAACCAGAGTTAGACAGACAAGAAGTAATTTTGCAGATAGAGTTGATACTCAGCTCGGATCGAAGAGCCAGTCCAAAGTACGGAACCAAAGACGTCTTACCGCCGTTGCGAGCCTACCCACCACACTCAAAGACAATTCTCGGCAGTTTCCATAAAGCTTCGATGTGAAACGAAACAAAGACATTTTGAATCGCCACAAACGTGAAACACCGATTGGAGTGAAGTGATATTGCAAACCAGAGACTTGAATTAATGATAAGAAGAAAAACGCTTCTCAAATTACCACTTAGAGAAATTGGTCCAAACTTCCGTTTCGTTGCCAGCTTGATAAGAACAGGGTTTGGGAAGAAGACGATTGGTGATTGTTTTACTCTATTTTCATTTTGTATAGAAAGACTTTTCTACAATTGATTCAGGCGTCATTCTAATTATTTCTGGTGCCATTTCTTTTGCCCAATTGTGCGCGCGCATTCAACTTGGTTTGACTTAGCGGAGAGACATCTAGCGAGAATTCCACGGGACTTCCTTGAGATCAAATTTCACAACATGGGCAAGGGAGATCACTGTTGGAAGAGTCCTCGAAGACCACCTACTGAATCGACGCCATCAACGACCACCCGCGGCGGGGCATCACAGAACCATTACAATTGAGTAGTGAGTTCGATCCTCACTGGGTGTCTTATACTTTCGGCCTTGTGCCACATCAAAGCTGCGCTTAGAAAATCTCCATAAAAGAGGATATTGTGTGATTTTGTTTATTGCAATTCGTTCGTGTTTTATGGCAAGTGATAATGACTGGGAGATATGGTCATAAAAGTGATGACAAACTGGACCGAAAGAGAATAAAAGAATAAACAAATAAATGCAAACATTTGGAGTAAAGTGACAACAAACCGGTCGTTGAGAGTTTCCGGTTACTCTCTATATAAACCGACGCAATTTGGATAGCGTTCAATTCTGGACATCGCTTTGAGAGGGAAAGACTGCACTTCTAATTGGCACCGTTTCGGGATGAAGAAAGAACGTCGTTGTAGTTCCGATATCACCCACTAGAGTTACTTGTCGCACGTCCTGATGTTGAGTTGGGCGAAAAAATGTTTAGAGAAAAATTTGAAAGAAAAAGCTGATCTGTTAGACTGACATAGCAGTTGTCCCTGTGATCTCCCTAACAAGATCGTGCAAGAGAAGCTCTGAATTAAACAGTTAAATATAATGGAAGCAAGATTTGAGTTCTCATTTTTTAACGTGGTGTTCGTTTTCATCTTACCTTTTCTTGTGAGCTTGTAACGAGTCTTTTTTAAGCTTTTACGCATACTGATACGAACGATAATAGAGATGCAATATGGTGTAATTATTAGCCGGTTGGCAGAAAACTTAGAAGGGGACACGTTGCATGTTTACACACTTTCTCGGATATATTCCATTTTTATGTGTGACTTACATTTTGGGGTCTGCATCGCAAAAGAATACGCCATCGGTTGTCGTCAAAAAGCCGCGGTTGTACCAACCTGAAAAATTATATGAAGGATTTAAAATTCTGCTCGTAACATTAAAGAGACTATAACAATAAATAAATAAATAAATAAAATTACTTTTAATGGATACTTGTATTTAAGTAAATACTGTTTTTTGTTTTTGTTTATATATATATATATATATATATATATATATATATATATATATAAGGATTTTTGTAGTCAGACAAGGCAAAATTAAGCCATATAAATACACAAATTCCTGAAATAACATTAATAACTGGTCTGGTTCTTATCAAAGTCAATCCTACAAAATATGACGGAAAGTTACGAAGTGGAATTAGAATTAACCGACAAACTGGAGAACACTGTCACCGTCCTTTCTGGTGTCCACACCATTAATCTTTTAATCACCCAATCCCTTACGCAAGTGGTGGACTTCTCCACGCGTTTCTCCAATAGCCCTAACGGAAGGGACTCGCTACTAGACCTCTGCTTCACTTCCATTCCAAACTCTTGCACTACCAGACAGATCTGCCCTCTCGGAAAGACTGACCACGCTGTAGTTTCCGTCAACATCTCATTCCACTCCCCCTACCCAAGAAACTCAGACCAGCAGAATATCCTACTGCTACCAAAGAGCAGACTGGTATTCGTTCCGTGACTTCCTCTGTGATGTCAAGACTGCATCCGAGGTTTCCTCCTGGGTTAAGGCTGGCATCAATGCTTTCATCCCTGCCAGGAAATTTCAGCTTAAATCTCATTCGTCTCCCTGGTTCTCTCCCGCTTGCTCGGCCGCCATTGCCCACTGAAATCACTTCTTCCGACTTTATCGTAGGCACGCATCGGACCAAAACAGACGCCTTTTCGCCTCAGCTCGTAATAAGTGTAAAAAGATACTTAACGAAGCTAAGATGTTGTTTGCTGCCAGAATGAAGCAATGCATAGCGTCCTCTAAGTTCGGCGCCAAAGGCTACTGGCGTCTCTGTAAAAGCGTGCTTAACAAGAGTAAGTCCTCAATACCACCACTAATCAATGAATTTGAGGTCCTCACCTTCTCAGCGGACAAAGCTGAATGAGTTGCTCGTAGATTCTCGACCAATTCCAAACTGGATTCGTCTGGAGTTTATACACCCGACTTCCCACCTAGAACTGAGGCTCAATTGAATGACGTCCACATCACGCCCTCGCTGATTTCTAACATAATCTCAAAATTTCCCCTCACAAAGCGAGTGGTGGGGACGGAATCCCAATCATAGTCTTGAAGAAATGTGCCCCTGAACTCTTCTCTGTCCTTTCTAAGCTCTACAACTTCTGCCTATCCTCTTCCTGCTTTCCTGCCTGTTGGAAATCTTCCTCTGTAGTTCCTATATTTAAGGATACTGGAGAACCCTCGGACCCCGCAAATTACTGCCCTATCAGCCTTCTTCCGATCTTTGGCAAAGTGCTTGAAGCCATTATCAACGCCGAGGTGGTCCAGCATCTCACAGCCCACAGGCTCCTCTAGGACAAACAGTATGGCTTCTGCTTCACCAGGTTTACTGCTGATATGCTAACGACCACCACCGAGTATATATACCAGGCTCTCAACAAGAATGGTGAAGCCCGAACAGTTGCCTTGGATATCTCTAAAGCGTTCGGCAGAGTCTGGCATGCTGGCCTTCTACGGAAACTGCGAAGCTATGGTATAACTGGACTTTTGTTGGACCTAATCCAGTCATTAATCTCTAACCGCACATTGAAGATGGTATTAAACGGACATGACTCTCAGAACTACCCTACAAACGCGGGTGTCCCTCAAGGGTCTATCCGAGGTCCTACGCTCTTTCTGATCTACATCAATGATCTCCCCGATGTCATAACATCCCAATAGGCATGTACGCCGATGACATCACAGTTTACTCTCGCCTCGATCAAAAATCTGGTGTGGGCGACAAGGCGAACCTCGCTGCCGAGCTTGAAAAGGACCTCTAATCCGTGGTGGATTGGGGTAAGAAATGGCTCGTAAATTTCAATTCTTCCAAAACGAAGCTGCTATCAATTAACCACCATAGACAACCGCACCTACCTCCCATTAGCATGGAACAAGCTTGCCTCCCAGAGAGTAAAACACTACGCCTGCTTGGCCTCGCATTCTCAGCGGACCTCAAGTGGAATGACTACATCGAATCCATTGCTATAGGTTCTCTGTGCAGGGCCCGGAAGTTCTTTCCGTCTGAATCTATCCTGCACATATATAAATCTACCAGCCGCCCGTGTATTGAATACTGCTACCACATCTGCTCGAGTGCCTCTGCTATTCTCCTCGGGGTTCTTGACAAAATACAACGAAGAATCTGTAATGTGATCGATACCGACTTAGCAGCCCAGCTGCAGTCACTCTCTCACCGGCGTGATGTGGCTTCCCTGTGCCTCTTCTATAAATACTTTCACGATGAACTTAGATAACTGGTGCCCCCTAGGTACGAATTTGCACGAGATACCAGATTAGCAACTAGGTCCCACCCTTTTACAGTGAAACCGATAAAATGTAACCGCAACTTCTACTCCAACGGCTTCTTTTCTCGCACTTCCCGCCTGTGGAATTCCCTTCCGCATGCTTGCTTCCCCAACAGCCACAATCTCCAGGAGTTTAAATGTAAGGTCAATAGACACCTCCTAACACACTAACTCGCACCCATTCTCTCAAATACTCTTCCTATTTACCTCCTTACTCGTCTATCACCCTCATTCTGACATTTCCTATATCCAATCGCCCTCTCAGCACCTTTCCCTATGCAACCCCCTGCGCTATAGTGGCAGTGGAATGCCTTGCTTGCTTGGGGTGAAATGATAAAAAGAAATTATTTTATTTATTATTTTTATTTTATATTAACATTTTTCTGTGTTAATATTAACATTATTTTTAATGGACACTCGTATTTGAGCAAATACTCTGTTTTTTATATAATCAAACAGTATATATATATATGAGCAAATACTCTTTTTTATATAATCAAACAGTATATACCGGTTTGAATATTCGAGAAATATACATTCTTCGGCAAGATTTCTTATCAAGATTTCTCGAATGTTCAAGCCGGTACATATATATATATAAAAATATAATGTTTAATTGTATATTAAAAACAGAGTATCTAGTCAAATACGAATTTTTTTCTGATGCACAGAGAGCTACAGAAGAGTAAAGGTATAGACAGGAGGAGAGTGAAGAGAAAGACGGACCAGTTGCAGTGAGTGTCAGAGAAGGGTCAAGAGTAGGATGGGAATACAAGTGTGAAGACAGGTGCGAAAGAAGAGAAAAAGGAACAGATATATCGTGTGATGTAGAAAGAACTAGAGTCAAGTGGTTAAGAGATAGGTATTGACAATGCATTTAAATTCCTGGAGGCTGTAGCTGTCGGGGAAGCAAGTAGATGGAAGGGAGTTCCACAGGCGGATAGTGCGAGAAAAGAAGCTGATGGAGTAGAATTGTCACTGTATTTGTTTGATCTTGAGAATCACTGTATTCTGCGTACTCTTCCATATCTTGAAGTGTAGCCATTTTAATTCAGGGTCTTTACCAAATGAGCAACGACCATTAGTGCTACTACCCAGTTTAAACACAAGATTTAAGACTAATATGTTGTTTTCAGTCGTTTGTTATGTTTAATTCTGCCTTTTCTCGTCACAATTACTATAAGTCCATTGTAATTTTCCTTTTAAACTCATTTTGTTGCTGGTAATAACATTTTAAAAAACATGGTACCTTCTACCACATTTTTTGGCGCGTAAACCCAACTTTCGTCAAGATGGCTGATCGAGTCACCACGACTCCAGCAGGATTCACTAAAATGGAGCTGCCCGTTTTTAGCATCGGCATACAATTTTGGGTTATACAGACTGACGCAAATTTTCCAATCTAAGATCCTCTCATCGAACTGGATGCTCGGAGGATAACACTGCAACATGCATCATTTAATCACGACTACGACCACACATACAGGACACTGCTCACCTAACAATGGCATACTGGACAGAACAACTGTCATCTCTCCCAGACTATCTAAGAAAAGAATGGCACAACGTCGCTTTAAAGACGTGTTTCATCATTCAACCCCTTTTTCATCATTCACTGCTCTTCACTAAACCAGAACTATTACGATATCGACAAAATTCGAATTATGCGTGCCCATGTAACAATTCGAAAATAAACCCCCGATATCTTCAGTTCTTTCAAACACGAGTCGACACTCGGTATAACTTCATTCAAGCGCTTTGCAGATCAAAGCTTCTTAACTCTTCTAAGCACCAACTTCACTAACACGGCAACACGCGGACGCAATCAACTCAACGTGGAGCATTGGCATAAATTAGAAGATTTTTATTAACGGACATGTCGACTACCGAGAATTTTCCAGAGGGCCATATTCCAGGAAAACAGCATTCTCACAGGGGTACACTGTCGCAAACCCTTGTCATGCGCACAGCAATTCAGACTCTTCTTCTGCTTTTCAGTCTACGGGAGACAACCAGGGAATTCAAACATTTCAATGGATAGTCTCAAAACAGGTTATGTGGAAAGTAATACTTATCAATCAAGTCAATCTACTGACATTTTAACAGATAAACAACCATAAACACCTTCGACCCTTCCCCAAACCAAACCCATGCACACACGGTCTGCAAGAACGGTACATCGGCCGTAGAAGTATAGACATTACTTATAATAATAAAATTTTAAAAATTCATGCTAATTTTTTGCAATTTGGGTGGTTGGGGTAATTGTGGTAACCATTGCCACACACTTACATACATACTTCTATATACTTAATTACGCACGCATGCATATACATACATATCTGTTACACGTCTTAACCAACATGGCAAGCCCTGGTTGGTTAATTCATCACACGTGACATTTATTTCCTGCGCTTAGATTTAAAGTATATAAGCCTTAGGATTCACGTAGACGCCAGTTGGAATATTTATTTTCAGAAGCACAGAATGAGTGATGCTGCTTCTTTCCAACTTACACATTGCACTAATTATGCCCATAATTAGTTGCTCTCAAATTTTCTTTAAAATATACCTGTAAGCGCATATTGACAGATGTACGTTGAGTGCTGTGGATATCGGTTTGGAGTGAGGAATCGGTGAACCGAGTTCCAATTTCCGTCGAACACTCTGCATTCACTTACGCAATTGTACCCTTGGAAAAGGTATTAATCCATCCCTTCTCTCCAGTTATGGGTTAAATAACTGAGGTCTGCTGTTTAGGCGATCTGTGGCGAACTTCTGTACCGATTGTTTGTTATCAGCAGTTACAAAAAGTGTGGATGGTGCTACAGAAGTCTTCACCAGTCTAAACAATTCTTTGCTGAGTTAGGCACACGTACGTCGAAATCGACGGGAGAGTCAATAATAATAATAATAATAATAATAATAATAATAATAATATATATAACTGTACCTGAAGTTTTATATATATATATATATATATATATGCCCCTCTCTCTCTCTCTCTCTCTCTCTCTCTCCCTCTATGTGTGTGTGTTATAATACTACTACAAAAATAGCAATTTTGTTCTGACATTATCTGTGTCTTATCAAGTGTCTTTTCAAGTGATGATGTTGTTTATATATATAAACAACATCATCACTTGAAAAGATACTTGATATAGATTTCCCGCTTTTTCTCTTATATAATGCCATTTTTTTTTTAACTTGATTGTATCTTATATTATATTTGAGTGATGCAAATATTACCAGCAGCATTTCTGGCAAAAACCATTTATTCTTAAAAAATAAAAATACATGACATGATTCTTCAGTCAACAAAATATTTTTCTATATTTGCTATGACCTAATGATCCCTTTATGTTAATTTGTGTATTTCGTTATAAAAAAAAACAATTCCAGATTCGCTTCGAATGGTTACACACGCCATCCAAGCAAGAATCGTTACCTGTATCGAAACAACTGACATTTTGATAATGTCAGGTCTCAAATATACGCAACAGATAGAAGAATTTCCAGCGATTTCTCTATGATAGCCTAGTGGTTCGCATTTGTAACATGGACTGTTTTGAAATTACCGCATAAAATATTATTTCTGCCCCATTTTGTCATTCATGAGAGTCAATCACTGTAATGCCGTACAATAAAATACACCCAAACCCACTAGTTCATAATAAAGAAATGGCTGGTTACCCGTTTTCGAGCACTTCCCTCCGCTAGATCACCCACAGAGCCTACTGCAACTGTAACTGATCGACCTCAGTTATAGTTTCTGCTAGGAAGACCACAATCTGGCTTGATCACACATGTTTGCGTGGAAGATTATTTAGAATGTTTGGGTTTGAATCTCTAAATTCTATCGACTCAGGCAGGACATTCCAGCGTGTAGCATCGTTGGAAAGTATTTCAAAACCACGCCACAGGTTAACTGAAAACTTGTGAGTGGAATTGAGTAGATGGAACTATTTGGGAGCTGTCGATGCTTGTGTTCACAAGTCATCGTAACCGAGAGCTTTAACCTACTGATCTACTTCATAATAAATAACCCTCTGAGAATCCCACCAAAACATTAGGTTTCAAAAAATTATGTTTAGGTCGAGATATTAATATCTCTTTTGAGTTTTGATTTTCATAATAAATTCTGTTTCCATCGTGATTTATTTCAAAACTAAGTTTTCTGTGTCAGGCCAGCACTGAAACGCTGACAAATGTTTGGTTGTTTTCCTATGGGAAACCCATATTCTTTGCTTCTGAATTGTTCCTCTGAAGCTTGTAAACAACGTACTACATTGACTAAAGGCGAAGGTATTTAGTCAAAATATGGATTCAATTTCAAAGCACTTCAAAGATCTCCTTAATAATATGTAAAAAATAATGGTGAAGTCTTATATATCAAAGAAATAACAACAATGCAATCAAAAATAAGAACATAGTGTAGAAAAAACACGTACCTTTCAAATCCGTTCTTTTTGGTGCGCTGGTGCAGACATCTAAAAAGACATTTTAACACAGATATGAATGCATATCGTATAAAAAAACAATAATTTTCAATAGAATCTTGCCATTTCAAAAACGAATTGTGCACAAATAAATATAAAATGAGCAAATACTCCATGATGGCATAGAAATTTCTCATTTGTGTTTATCCCCTAAAAATTGGATAACAAAATTCCCGGGTTTTAGATGCGAAGTGATTTAGTTTGGTTGCTTTGTTTTACGGCATATCAACACCTCAATGGGTTATTTAATGCCAACAAGATTTTTACAATAGATTTGTATAAATAGAATATGTAACGTTTGTAAGAAATCAGTTTGCAGATCAGGTTTCATTGACGTATTTTTGGAAAGATGATTTTTTGTCGATAGTCAAATGTATTGGTGATAATGTTTTTAAAACTGTATTGCTGATATTTTCACCATAAAAATCTGTTTTTATACTTTTATAGTGTATTGAGTGTATTGGAGGCTAACTATTTTTCCATAGCTGGGACCCTAACAAGTGCTACTACGCCGTGTCAGGATGAACCTGGGAACAACAGCAATTAAGAGGTGGTTTCATGCTTTTGAAAACCTCTCAATCAGGGGCCTTGCCACCGGTTGCAGCTTATCGTCATACCCAGGACCGCGAAGTTGAGTTATTCGATAATCTTTTACCTCTTCAGCATGGCTAAAGTTAATTCCCCAGGAGGGTGACTCGTTGTGCCTTCTCCGGCTAATGTTTTCCGTTGACATGAAGTGCAAAGAGTATATGGAACCGCTAAGTCTGCAGATAGGATTGTTGGTGTACTGTGTCATTTGAGACAATTTTTGATTTTTTATATATTTAGCCATTCTTGATAAGATTCAAAGAAAAACCAGGGATATCCTGACTTTGAATCTCGGCTTCAGTCACTATCCTTGAACTTATGCGGTTCCTAATTTCACTGATGACCTTTCTGATGTCATCAGTTCTTAATACGGCTTCTATGTTGATGACACAACTATTTACTTTTGTTTTAATAGTAAGTCTGATCGGTTCGATAAGGTTAAATTGGAAGTTGATCTCAAAAATGACTTGTTATTTACCGAGGTAAGGAATTGCTTGTTAATTTTAACGCCTCCAAAACAAGACTCCCCGGGTAAATTGCAGGACGGACTAGGTTCTATAGCCTTGGGTGGCAACCGTTCTAGAAGGACAAACTCTGAATTCAAAACCAGCCTGTAGGTTGACCACCTCACCCGGAGGATAAAGGGTTTTGCGTAGGGTTAAGACCCCTGACAGTAAAAAAATAAGTTACGGAATCATCGACGGCAACGAACCACCCCAGGAAGATGGCGAGGGGGTTGTCGATGGCCAATGCTCCACGGGGGAGCGAAAGACTAAGGGAGAGAAAACTAAACTATTCTCTTTTAATCGTTTGAAAGAATCTTTTTCACCTTCCATCAGCAGGACTGATACTAACCTCCAAACGCATGGAACTTTCCCGGATTAACGTTTTTCACTAACGGGAAGTGGAAAAATTGTATTGAATCAAAGGCGGTTTACGACGTCATGATAGACAATATTTCACATATGTATAAATCAATCATTTGTTCATGATTTGAAAAATTGCTGCCACATATGATCTGGTGCTCCTGTTATATATTCGAAGATCCTTAATAAAATTCAAGGAAGATTTGCAATGACATTAGTGCTGACCTGGCATCTCGGTTTCTCACTACCGTAATGCAGCTTCCAAGTGCCTGTTCTTTAAATATTTTCATAATAATTATTCTGATGAACTTACGTCTATAGTACCAAGATTTTGTTAATTTAAATGCAGTACTAGATTGGCGGCAAGGTCTCATCTTTTTACAGTCTAAATGACTAGATGTAACCTTCCTTTAGAATACTTTCATGATAATTGTTCTGGTGAACTTTCCTCTATAACACCTAGAATTTATGAATTTAAGTGCAGTACTAGATTGACGCAAGGTCTAAGCATTTTACAGATTAAATGGCTAGATATAATCTTCCCTAAGAATACTTTCATGGTAATTGTTCTGATGAACTTTCTATACGATCCTTAAACTTTATGAATTTAAGCGCAGTAGTGGATAGGCAGCAAGGTCTCATCATTTTACGGATTAAATGGCTCGATACAACCGCAATTTTTATTCTAATATTTTTCCAAACTTGTCACTTGTAGAACTCTTTCCGAGACTCTTACTTTCTAATCATGCTTGATCTTCAAAAATTGAAATGCAATGTCCATCACTATCTTCTGCTTTCTTAATTCTTGTTTTTTTATTGTCCTCTCTCCTAAATAGAATTGTTCTTTTTCCCATACTCACTCTTACGGTCATATCACATTCGATCACCGAAGTTAAGCAACGTTGAGCCTGGTTAGTACTTAGATGGGTGACCGCTTGGGAATATCAGGTGCTGTAAACGTTTATTGACGGAGGTGCGTTGTGATGCAGTGAATGTCGGCTCGGAAAGGGAAATCGGTGAGCCGATTTCGAATTTCAGTTGAATGCGCTGCATTCACTTACGCACTAGTGCCCTTGGGAAAGGTATTAATCCGTTCCTTCTCTCCATTTATGGGTTAAATAACAGGGTAGGACCTGGGACCCTGCCCTATAAAACAAATCCCAATGGAACATTCTCCGTCGGGGAGGAAGCTGGCTCAACCCACCTTGAGTGCATGCGGCTTAGACAAACTCACTCTCAGTAATTCCCTTGTGTTTTATTGGCTTGCTTGGGATGAAATGATTAAAAAGAAATTAAGTTTAATTTGGGTTGACGGAAGTTCGTTTGCTTTTGTACAATTGTAAAATTAATTATTCCTTGACTTGCTTCGTACTTCTAATGGTTGTATATTTATTAATGCTGCCAGAGGTCAGTGTTCGAGTTTAAACAAGAGACCGAATTTGCAACACTGAGTTCTGATAACGAGCCAAATCCAATTAAATAAACAATCTTGAAATGCCAAAAAAACAAATACATACCTGTCACGTCGTTTGTTGTGTTGCATCCATAGAAGTTAAGTTTCATTGACAAGTGGGCGTCTGGGTTTCCAGTATGCTCAATAACATAGAATCGAACATACCTAGCGGCACGGGTTCGAGTGACGGTATTGTACAATAAGACCGTATTATGACCAGAGTTCACTTTGATCTGAAAAATTGAAGGAATCACTTTCATTCTTCTGGTTTAACTCTATAAAGAGTGCATATATATATATATATATATATATATATATATATATATATATATATATATATATTCGGATGTCTAACCGTACTGATGAGCTGTGATACAACGAAACAGATCTGTCTGCGGATGACTATTTACGCTCTCACACCCTAACTGAGCACTCTCGAAAAAGGGTAGACTTTGAAAAAACAGTAGCTACTCTAGCATCTACGCATCGCTCATTCAGTAATGAATTAGAACACTCTAGCTACTGGCGTATGATACATCATACGCTAAAAATCTGCCTGCTTCTACCGAGCGCCCAGAACTCAGAGGTAGAATCGCCGACTGACGCAAATTCAGTCCGGTTCAATCCTGGGTTAAAAGCAATCGGATGTCTAACCGTACTGATGAGTTGTGATACAGCGAAACAGATCTGTCTGCGGATGACTATATATATATGTGTGTGTGTGTGTGTGTGTGTTTGTGTGTGTACTGCCGGTCATAATTATTAGGTCACGCCAATGTTTAAAAAAATATGTATTTCATAATATTTTTAGTATTAATTGCCAAGTGAATTATTGTAAATGAAAATAGAATGGTTCTTTTGCTAATACTACACAATAACATGTGCATCAAATGAATTTATAAATATTTAATAATTACCTAAATTGCAGTTTCATCAATGAAAGAACGAAGGAAATTTAAGATGATTCGGACGGTTTCATTTTTGCTTCCTTGCCTTGTAAAATTTTGCAAAATAATAATAACAAAAGAATCATTCTATTTTCATTTAGAATCATCCACTACAAATAGTATGAAATACATTTCTTTATAAAAACAAAAAAGAGTGTTGCCTAATGATTATGGCCGGTAGTCACTCACTCAACTTGAATCTATTGAAAAATAAGCCCATGACTCTTCTCAGTTAAGAAACAAACTTCTTCACTTTAATCCTATTAACTTTCAATCTCTATCTATATATCAAGCACTTTACGACAAAACCTGTTTACCAAAACATCTTTCTATCTGTAAACCCATGAAAAAACAACAATCTTGGCACTAAGCATCATCGCAGCTATATATATAGCGTAATATATATATATATATATATATATGTGTGTGTGTGTGTGTGTGTGTGTGTGTGTGTGTGTGTGTGCATAACGTAATAACTCGTTTACAAATGGAAAATGTTCAAACGTTCTACAATATAATTGTATTGAACACTTTTTAATACAACTGTGCACTGATCTAATTTTATTACGACCAAAAATTAAATAATTAAACAATCAATATATATATATATATATATATATATATATATATATATATATATATACTATCAGTATAGCCTGGCGTTGCTCGGGTGTGATGAAAGCTTTAAAATTGATCCATGGTCCTGGAGCTCAGACTCTTTGGACGTTGGCACGAAAAACTGAAAAGCAATAGTTGTTTCCAGTTAAAGTGAAACCGTAGACTGAAAGAAAAATGAATGGATGTAAGTCAAATTTTGATTTCCTGGTATCGATATCAAACAAGTTTTTTTCGTCGTAAACTGAATTTTGATAGCTAAATATGTCCTCTGAGTAAATGGTATCATGGCTGAGACTAAGAACTACAATTATACCTACTTAGAGCCAAACTGGAAGCGAAAACTAAAATAAAAGTGCTGAAAAAAATACAGACATACAGGTAGATAAACAGACACACACACAAACATCTTGCCTTTTATATAAATATTATCGATATTCTGCACTATTATAAGGACTGCAACCTTGAAACTTCTAAATATCGTTTCTTATATCTTTGTCTATGATTGTATCAAATTTAATCAAAATCGGACCACTCCTTCTATAACCCAATTTTTTCGATTATCGATTTTCAATATTTATCGTGGGTACCTCAACACAAAACCTAGCTGAGAACACCCGCAGACGCTTATAGTGAACTGTGTAAATTTTTAAGAAAATCGGTTCAGCCGTTTCGGAGTCTATAGGTAACGGACATGCACACACACAGACACACACACATACACACGCACACAGACAAAGTTCCATTTATAAATAAGTTTATATATATATATATATATATATATATATATATATATATATATATATATGTTAATCGTTTCACCTCAAGCAAGGCAATACTGCCACTAGTGCGCATGGGGCTACATAAGAACGGAGTGAAAGAAGGAGAGCGAAGAGAAAGAGGAACCCGTTACATGCAGTGTCAGAGAATGAGCAAGAGAAGGATGGGAATACTGGTGTGAAGAGAGTTGTGAGATTAGAGTGAAAAGGAAGAAGAACAAGATACAAAGAGTGTTGGGGAAAGAATAAGGGAATGATGGGAGTCAAGGGATGAGAGATGGCAATTGACGTTGCATTTAAACTCTTGAGGATTGTAGCCATCAGGCAAGCAAGTATACGGAAAGAAGTTCCATAGACAGGAAGTGCGAAACAAGAAGCTGAATGTGTAGAAGTGAGGCTGCATTTGGTTGTTTTAACTGAGCTGATCTTTTTGTAGAAAAAGCCATGATAATATTTATTGAAGAGACAGAAGGAAGTCACATCCTGTCGATGAGAAAGTGGCTAGAGTCGAGCTGCCACATTGAAGATTTTCTTCTTGATCCTGTCGAGGACCCTAAGACGAATAGGAAAGATGGCCGACCAGATATGACAACAGTATTCAATGCATGGGCGGATGACTGATTTGTATATGTGCAAGATGGACTCAGATGCTTACGGCCATATCACGTTGAATACACCTGTTCTTGTTCGATCACCGAAGTTAAGCAACATTGATCCTGGTTAGTACTTAGATGGGTTACCGCTTGGGAATATCAGATGCTGTAAACGTTTATTGACGGAGGTGCGTTGTGATGCAGTGAATGTCGGCTCGGAAAGAGAAATCGGTGAGCTTTGTTTTGAAAGCATTAACGTTTACGAGACATTTTTTTATCCCAGTCCACCACAGATTGAAGGTTCTTCTCAACATCAGCAGCGGGGTTATCTTTGTCCGCCTTTGAAGATTTCTTACTGAGGCGGGAGTAAATGGTCGTGTCGTCAGCGTAAATGCCTATTTGGGATTTGATCACATAAGAGAGATCATTGATGAAAATCAGAAAAGGCTTCGGACCTGGGATAGAGCCCTGGGGGACATACGCGTTTGTGTGTTCTGGATTTGTGCCCTTTCAAGACGACCTTCATTGAGCGGTTTGATAGAAACGATTGGATCAAACCAAGCAAGCGTCCAGTAATACCATAACCCTGTAGCTTGCGCATAAGGCCAGCCTGTCAAACCCTATCAAATGCTTTGGCGATATCCAGGGCAACATCTAGAGCTTCGCCGTTCTTATCGAAGGCTTGGTATATATACTTTATGATGGTCGTTAGCATATCAACAGTAAACATGGCAAAGCGGAAGCCATTCTTTCTGTCCAAGAATAGTATATGGGCGGTGAGATGCTGAACTATTTCAGTATTGTTGGTTGCTTCGAACAATTTGCCGAAAATTGGTAAAAGGCTGATAAGGCGATAATTAGAGCAGTCTGAGTGTTCTCCCGAGTTCTTAAATGCAAGAACCACAGAAAAAGACTTACAACAGGCAGAAACATAGGAAGTAAAGAGGCAGTAATTATAGAGTTCAAAGAGGACAGAGTAGAGTTCGGGGCACATTACTTCAAGAGAATGACGGGAATTCAGTCGCATTCGCTTGCCTTATGGGGATCAAGTTTATGTTAGAGACCAGAGAGGGGGTTATCTAGACATCCCTCAGTTGAGTCTTAGTTCTAGGAGAGAAGTTGGGTGCGGACACTCCAGACGAATCAAATGTGAAGATGGAAGAGGATTTGAGAGCAAAGCACTCGGCCTTGTCCGCTGTGGCTGTAAGGACCTCAAATTTATTTATTAAAGGAGGAAGGAAGGATTTGCTGTTGTTCAGCGCACGTTTGCAGATCCGCCAGTAGTCCTTCGAGCCAAAATTGCGGGCTGCTATACGATGCTTCATTCTTTTAACAGACAACAGCTTATCGTCTTTCAAGATCTTCTTACACTCAGTATGCGGAGAGGCAAATAGGCGCCTATTACGGTCAGACGCGTGGCTCCGATATAGCCGGAAGTAGTGATTCTTTTGGGCAATGGCGGCTGAAAAGGCAGGGGAGAACCGGTATGAAAGCATTGGTATGACATTACATTAGAGTCTAAAAGGTAGCTATATCTTTGGTGTATAACCAAGTCTATCTAAACCAGTACCCCGACTCCAATTTGTTTCGAGTAAGAATTTAGTAACCATGTAGTATGAAAACCAATCTAAGAGTAGATATAATTCTAAGCAAGTCAACAGCACGCCAATTAGAGGTCGGTAACTCACCGTGAAGAAGGCAACGAGAAATCTCTTCATTATCCATGTCCAAAAAACTAATCGTTCTTAACAATCAATTCATGAAAACTAATGGCGCTAAGAGACATATTCAAGATGTGTCACCTGAACGTTATCTAGTGATTTTAGCGTAAAGAGGGCCAAACCCGTTGGATCCGATATCCTGGTAAGGGAAAATTTGGGAGAAACGTGTGTAATAGAACTGTCATCCATCGACTGTTCGCATAAAAAAAGACTAAAAATTCTGGGGACCAATGTGGCCAATTAGAAAATATAATGCAGGAAATGAACAGGTTAGATGTTAATATTTTAGACGTATGTAAAAAGAGGTGGGCAAGCAATGAAGGTTTTCTCAGTGACAAATAAAGGATCAATATATGCAGGTGGAGATTTAAATGAAAGAAGAGAAGTAGCGATACTAAGCCAAGACATGAAGAAATGTTTTTTTTCTTTTGTCAAATATCTTAAATAATTGTTGTCGCTAAACTGAAAGGAAAAGTCTGAAATGAAGGAGAAATAAATCTTAAAATGGATGCAATGGAATAATGAAAATGGAAGCTTCAAGGAAGGACAAATGAAGCGAAGCTGTCGTAAAACCAGCAAGGGAGGTCATCACAAAGATTAATAGAAAGGAGGAAAAAAAAGAATAGATGACAAATGAAATTCTCGTCATGACGAAAAGGAAAGAAAATTGGTGCCAAAATAAAGCTACAGAATATAGGAGTCTGCGAAAAATACTGAAAGAACTCAAATAAATTAGGAACAAATGTTTACAGACTAAAGAGAGATAACCCAACAAAAAATGGGTTAATTTAGAAAAGAACGAGTATCACGGATAAAGCAGATATACATATAAAATAAGAGGACAAATAACAAGTTCATCAAGAGGATGCATGAAATCCAGTGACGAGACACTGCTATTAGAAAAAGAAATACTTCAGAGATGGAACGAATATATCGGAGAACTCTTCCACAAACAAAACTGAAAAAACACAAAAATAAAGAAGAACCAACAGTATTGAAATTAAAGTTTGAATTGAACTGGAATTCGAAATCGCCACCTCGATTTGTCGTTCTGAGTCGATATTTAATGCACCAAAACGCACATCCATGCCTGAAATATTAAACAGCGACAACTTCTAATTTATCGAACAGCTCGTTTAACAACAAGTCGTTCTAACGAAATACGTTTGTTAACTAAGAAGCGGTTGGACTGAGTGGGTGGGGATGGGTAACGAGATTTACGTCTCTCTGATTTTCAAACGTCTCTTTGAACCGGGGTTTAAGCCGTTGAAAGCAAATCAATTGTTGAAAACCCCGATTCGTGTTTTCGTAGGGTCTAGAGGTATTTTCACCTTGTCTCCTGGTACCCAGCTGATGCCGTCATCACTGTAGGCGAGTTTGAACAACAACACATCTCCTTCCGACGGCGTTTGACGCATAATTGAGACTCTTTCCACTCGAACTTTGTTGCCGAAATAAATCTGAATGTATCGGTTGGAAGAGAACTCTCCAGATCGGATAAAAGGTTCAAAGACTGAAAAAACAAAATGGAGAGAAAGAAATATAATAGTCGCTCGAATTATACATACATACATACATAACGTACACATATATATATATGTGGGGGGGGGGGGGGCAGAAACCTTTCTTTTAAATATCTTTCATTAATATTTGTCTGAAAATGAGGTATCGTAATTATTTACATTATTAAAATTGTTCGACCAGTCCTCAAGGTCACATGATCCAGTAAACAAAGATTTAGTTGAGTTTAAAGGAGATACTAAGACATCCGAAAGTGGCATGATTTATTAAACGAGAACAATCTATCCAAGTGATCGAAATAAAGGGTTCAGTTCAAAATTATAATCACCTGAAGAAAGTCGAAGCGTACAACGGCCGAAACGTCATGAATATGCCAACAAAGATGAGGACAGCAGTCTGAACAATGTAAGTAGTGTAAATAATCTTTCGCTAAATATGAAAGACAAGGAAAATTTTATTGATTATTTACTTTTTCCGAATTTTTTTTTTTTTTTTTTTTGGTTGGAGTAAAGGAGTGCAACAATTGTCCATATTGTCTCAAGCGCTTTCAGACCTTTTTTTAGCCATTTTCAAGGTTTCTTTTTGGCGTTGTTAATTTCTCTTCAGGTTTCACTATTTAAGATGTATTTTATTTTGTGTGTATTTCAATACTTGTAGGAAGGTTTATTCCGAGCTTTCGCGTATTGAAAGCAACTAGAATTCGAGTAAAAGTATTTCTATTTTTTAGAAAACTTTGAACACACCATTCCCACTGTTAATTAAGGTGAGGTTGATAGTGGGAGAGATGTATAATATATCAGAACAAGATATTTCCGACAATATGATTTATATAGAATTTTAATCTTTTAGACCAGAAATTTTCTTAAGGGTTCTTGTAAATTGTGGGTAGTTAGATGTGTGTGTATGCGAGTGTTTTATAGCGCTTAGGTTTAATACGAGACACGTGAGGCGTCTTTTCAAAGAGGTGGTAGTATGTCCGATATGAGTAATTGATTTATGACAAGAAATACAAAATTGATACACTATATTGGTCATCTCTAGTTTAGAGTTGATGAGGTTATTTGATTAATGATAACAAGTTTTGCGGTTTTCTATATGTAACATATTATAAATTTTACGTGTTTTTCGCGAATTAAGGCAGAAATAATATATATATATATATATATATATATATATATATATATATAATTTTAACAAGTATATTTATCAAAATTACATAAAAATATCTTGAAATACTAAAGAGTAAATTTATTCAGTAAAATCACCATTCAATCACAGCCTCCAGATTTCTTCGGAATCTCTTGCATCTCTTCTGGATGGTCTCCTTGTTTATGTTGTTAAATATTGCTATAATCCTTGCTTTCAGTTCCTCTTTGGGGTTACAGATTTTGTTAGTCTTTCATTCAACTGCACCCTACACATAATAATCAAGGAGGTTGCAGTCTGGGGAGTAAGGCGGCCATATGTAACGGGTGATGTGGTCGCAGAAATGGTAACTTTTGGTTTTAGGTCCCGAAGGCATTTATCCCTTCAGATTTTTCCAAAATATCTTTATTTCCCTGCTAATGTATATGCAGAATTCCAATCAACAAATAGATATTTTAGAAACCTACACTTTTTATGTTAACGACCAGAAAAAATCGAACTTCTTCTCGCTCTTTTTGTCACCCACAACTATCTCAATAAGAAGACATTCGCTGCGGAATCACTTTAGACGTAGGAAGCTAATTTAGGCTTTTTTACTTCCTTTACTGTAAATTACTACGCTATTTTTTTTCTTTTTGGGTACTTAATTTCAAAAGAAAGTTGCGTGTACTTAATTTCAGAAGAAAGTTAACTTTCAAATGTATGAAAATAAGTGGGAAGTGTAGTTTAATTAACCTTCAACTATATAAAAATATGAAAATACTTATAAATTATAAAAAACAGAAAGGACGAAATAAGTAGTACAGTAAAACATTTTTTTATACTTAACATTGAAAATAAAACAATAATTACATCATTTGTAAAGGAAGTTAAAAGTTAAAAAATGGAAAAAATGAGATTGACAATTTTTTTAAAAAATGCAGTAGTTTTCAGAAAGTTGCGTGTATTTTTGTGTTTTTTTCTTTTTTTTTTTTTTGTTACTTCATTTCAGAAGAAAGTTAACTTTCAAATATATGAAAATAAATGTAGTTTTACTTAACCTTAAAGTTAACTTTCTTAAAAAAAATCTATATTTTCATATATTTGAAAGTTAACTTGCGTCTGAAAAAATTAAGTAAAACTAGAATTATCAGTTATTTTCATATATTTGAAAGTTAACTTTCTTCTCAAATTAAATACACGCAACTTTCTTAAATTAATTACCAACAAAAAAAAAAGGAAAAAAAAACACATAAATATATTTTCTTATATTTGAAGGTTAAGTAAAACTACACTTATCACTTATTTTCATATATTTGAAAATTAACTTTCTTCTGAAATTAAGTACAAAAAAAGGAAAAAAATACACGCAATAATTTGAAGGTTAATTAAACTACACTAATCTCTTATTTTCACATATTTGAAAGTTAACTTTCTTCTGAAATTGAAAAAAAAAAAAACACGCAAATACACGCAATGTATTTGAAGGTTAAAAAACTACACTTATCACTTATTTTCATACATTTTAAAGTTAACTTTCTTATAAAAATTCTATATTTACATATATTTGAAAGTTAACTTTCGTCGGAAAAAATTAAATAAAACTACAATTATCTCTGATTTTCATATATTTGAAAGTGAACTTTCTTCTCAAACTAAGTACACGCAACTTTCTTAAATTAATTACCAACAAAAAAAAAAAGAAAAAACGCAAATACACGCAACTTTCTGCTGAAATTGATTACCGAAAAAAAATAAATCGCGTAGTAATTTCTTCAAAGACTTTTCATTAAATGAAGTAAAGAGGCCGAAATTAGCTTCCTACGCCTAAAGTGATTCCGCAGCTAATGTCATCTGATTGAAATGGTTGTGGATGACAAAAGGAGCGAGAAGAAGTTTGATTTTTTTCTAGTTCTTAACATCAAAAAAGGTAGGTTTCTTCAATATCTAATTGTTGATTGGAGTTCAGCATATACATTTGCACGGAAATAAGGCTATTTTGAAATTTTTTTAATGGATAAAAGCTTTCGGGACCTAAAACCAAAATTTACTGCAGAAATTGTCTGACAATTATAACTAGGTTCTTTTGCTTGTGTGGCATGGTAGAGTCTTTTTGCCAGATATATGCTCTTCCACTCTTGATGTAGGCCTCAGTGTTGAATCTGTTGCCCCGTAGGAAGATGAATGGAGGCATATCGGCGCCATGCTCTTCCACACTTGATGTAGGCCTCCGTGTTGAATCTGTTGCCCCGTAGGAAGATGAATGGAGGTATATCGGCGCCATGGTCTTCCACTCTTGATGTAGGCCTCAGTGTTGAATCTGTTGCCCCGTAGGAAGATGAATGGAGGTATATCGGCGCCATGCTCTTCCACTCTTGATGTAGGCCTCCGTGTTGAATCTGTGGCCCCGGAGGAAGATGAATGGAGGCATATCGGCGCCATAGTCTTCCACTCTTGATGTAGGCCTCCGTGTTGAATCTGTTGCCCCGTAGGAAGATGAATGGAGGCATATCGGCGCCATGGTCTTCCACTCTTGATGTAGGCCTCCGTGTTGAATCTGTTGCCCCGTAGGAAGATGAATGGAGGTATATCGGCGCCATGGTCTTCCACTCTTGATGTAGGCCTCAGTGTTGAATCTGTTGCCCCGTAGGAAGATGAATGGAGGTATATCGGCGCCATGGTCTTCCACTCTTGATGTAGGCCTCCGTGTTGAATCTGTTGCCCCGTAGGAAGATGAATGGAGGCATATCGGCGCCATGGTCTTCCACTATTGATGTAGGCCTCAGTGTTGAATCTGTTGCCCCGTAGGAAGATGAATGGAGGCATATCGGCGCCATGGTCTTCCACTCTTGATGTAGGCCTCCGTGTTGAATCTGTTGCCCCGTAGGAAGATGAATGGAGGTATATCGGCGCCATGGTCTTCCACTCTTGATGTAGGCCTCCGTGTTGAATCTGTTGCCCCGTAGGAAGATGAATGGAGGCATATCGGCGTCATGGTCTTCCACTCTTGATGTAGGCCTCTGTGTTGAATCTGTTGCTCCGTAGGAAGATGAATGGAGGCATATCGGCGCCATGGTCTTCCACTCTTGATGTAGGCCTCGGTGTTGAATCTGTTGCCCCGTAGGAAGATGAATGGAGGTATATCGGCGCCATGGTCTTCCACTCTTGATGTAGGCCTCCGTGTTGAATCTGTTGCCCTGTAGGAAGATGAATAGAGGTATATCGGCGCCATGGTCTTCCACTCTTGATGTAGGCCTCCGTATTGAATCTGTTGCCCCGTAGGAAGATGAATAGAGGTATATCGGCGCCATGGTCTTCCACTCTTGATGTAGGCCTCCGTGTTGAGTCTGTTGCCCCGTAGGAAGATGAATGGAGGCATATCGGCGCCATGGTCTTCCACTATTGATGTAGGCCTCCGTGTTGAATCTGTGGCCCCGTAGGAAGATGAATGGAGGTATATCGGCGCCATGGTCTTCCACTCTTGATGTAGGCCTCCGTGTTGAATCTGTTGCCCCGTAGGAAGATGAATGGAGGTATATCGGCGTCATGGTCTTCCACTCTTGACGTAGGCCTCGGTGTTGAATCTGTTGCCCCGTAGGAAGATGAATGGAGGTATATCGGCGCCATGGTCTTCCACTCTTGATGTAGGCCTCCGTGTTGAATCTGTTGCCCTGTAGGAAGATGAATAGAGGTATATCGGCGCCATGGTCTTCCACTCTTGATGTAGGCCTCCGTGTTGAATCTGTTGCCCCGTAGGAAGATGAATGGAGGCATATCGGCGCCATAGTCTTCCACTCTTGATGTAGGCCTCCGTGTTGAATCTGTTGCCCCGTAGGAAGATGAATGGAGGTATATCGGCGTCATGGTCTTCCACTCTTGATGTAGGCCTCGGTGTTGAATCTGTTGCCCCGTAGGAAGATGAATGGAGGTATATCGGCGCCATGGTCTTCCACTCTTGATGTAGGCCTCCGTGTTGAATCTGTGGCCCCGTAGGAAGATGAATGGAGGTATATCGGCGCCATGGTCTTCCACTCTTGATGTAGGCCTCCGTGTTGAATCTGTTGCCCCGTAGGAAGATGAATAGAGGTATATCGGCGCCATGGTCTTCCACTCTTGATGTAGGCCTCCGTGTTGAATCTGTGGCCCCGTAGGAAGATGAATGGAGGCATATCGGCGCCATGCACTTCCACTCTTGATGTAGGCCTCAGTGTTGAATCTGTTGCCCCGTAGGAAGATGAATGGAGGTATATCGGCGCCATGGTCTTCCACTATTGATGTAGGCTTCCGTGTTGAATCTGTTGCCCCGTAGGAAGATGAATGGAGGTATATCGGCGCCATGGTCTTCCACTCTTGATGTAGGCCTCCGTGTTGAATCTGTTGCACCGTAGGAAGATGAATGGAGGTATATCGGCGCCATGGTCTTCCACTCTTGATGTAGGCCTCCGTGTTGAATCTGTTGCCCCGTAGGAAGATGAATGGAGGTATATCGGCGCCATGGTCTTCCACTCTTGATGTAGGCCTCCGTGTTGAATCTGTTGCCCCGTAGGAAGATGAATGGAGGCATATCGGCGCCATGGTCTTCCACTCTTGATGTAGGCCTCCGTGTTGAATCTGTGGCCCCGTAGGAAGATGAATGGAGGCATATCGGCGCCATGGTCTTCCACTCTTGATGTAGGCCTCCGTGTTGAGTCTGTTGCCCCGTAGGAAGATGAATGGAGGCATATCGGCGCCATGGTCTTCCACTCTTGATGTAGGCCTCCGTGTTGAATCTGTGGCCCCGTAGGAAGATGAATGGAGGCATATCGGCGCCATGCTCTTCCACTCTTGATGTAGGCCTCCGTGTTGAATCTGTGGCCCCGTAGGAAGATGAATGGAGGCATATCGGCGCCATGGTCTTCCACTCTTGATGTAGGCCTCCATGTTGAGTCTGTTGCCCCGTAGGAAGATGAATGGAGGCATATCGGCGCCATGCTCTTCCACTATTGATGTAGGCCTCCGTGTTGAATCTGTGGCCCCGTAGGAAGATGAATGGAGGCATATCGGCGCCATGGTCTTCCACTCTTGATGTAGGCCTCCGTGTTGAATCTGTGGCCCCGTAGGAAGATGAATGGAGGCATATCGGCGCCATGGTCTTCCACTCTTGATGTAGGCCTCCGTGTTGAATCTGTGGCCCCGTAGGAAGATGAATGGAGGCATATCGGCGCCATGGTCTTCCACTCTTGATGTAGGCCTCCGTGTTGAATCTGTGGCCCCGTAGGAAGATGAATGGAGGCATATCGGCGCCATGGTCTTCCACTCTTGATGTAGGCCTCCGTGTTGAATCTGTTGCCCCGTAGGAAGATGAATGGAGGTATATCGGCGCCATGGTCTTCCACTCTTGATGTAGGCCTCCGTGTTGAATCTGTGGCCCCGTAGGAAGATGAATCGAGGCATATCGGCGCCATGGTCTTCCACTCTTGATGTAGGCCTCCGTGTTGAATCTGTTGCCCCGTAGGAAGATGAATGGAGGTATATCGGCGCCATGGTCTTCCACTCTTGATGTAGGCCTCCGTGTTGAATCTGTGGCCCCGTAGGAAGATGAATGGAGGCATATCGGCGCCATGGTCTTCCACTCTTGATGTAGGCCTCCGTGTTGAATACTCATCGATGCTCGTCGCTGGTTAACTTCGGTGTTCGGTCGTGAACCGGTGTTTCAACTTGATCTGATCTTAAGCTAATATATAAATATATTGACACACCTAAAGCATTTCCTATTGACACAGTTAAAACATTTCTAATTTTCTAAATAACCATCAATTCATCTTATATTTTAAAAATAAATCATTTTCACCATTTATTTTAACATATCAGCTGATGATGAACAGTTTTGTTCTGAAACATGAAGATTTTTGTGTAGGGGGAATATGCTTTTATGAACATTGTAATAACAAAATTACAATATATATGCTTCAACGCAACGAAAATGAAACTAGCACGTACCTACTAAAAATAAAAAATAACGCTTATCATACTGAGAGATAATATCGGCTAAGAAAATATATTTAAATATACATGTTGGGAACGATAGCTATATTTTTGAAAGTTCATTGAAAATAACACATAATTTCTTGTTCTTCTACAAGTTTCAACCTGGGAAAAACAAATTATTCGACACCGGAAAAGCCCTTCACGAAAAGGCTTAAGAGACATTCTCATTCATTCTGTTAAATAGATCTTCTTAAATATACTCTGTTTCCACCATTTTTTCTCTGTCCAATCATCTTTCATTTCACGCATATAATTGTATAAGTATAAACTAGGAATTAAATATTCAACAGAAATTCAATTAAATTGTTAGAGCTGTACTAGTAATTTATAAAATAACATAAAAATCAAAACGTAGAATGGGATCTTTAGTCTTGATTGGCAACTTCGAATTCAAAAGCTGAAGAGGTCTGTTTGGGAACCTTGTGTGTACCAGTTGGCTGTGTCCATCGAAATTCGACCGATTTAATGTAAGTCGGAGTCCCTACTCCCTAAGCCACAGACGCAGAGAGAGGAAATTTTAACGTGCTATATATAAGCGATGTATACACACGTCGGTAACCGGAAGAACTCAATTAATTACTGAAGAGTAATATATATATATATATATATATATAATTGTGTATTTAGGTAGTCATCCTTCTTTTATGCAAGTTTGATTAATGATGAATGATAAGGTACTGTGATTAAATTTTTATTTAATTTTTCTTATTTTCTTAGAAGCGTTTTCTTTTCTGGGCATGAAGCGTGTAAAAATTCTCTAAAATCTCATGATTATACAGAACATTTGGACAATTTTTACATACTTCATGAACAGTAAAGAAAATACAATAAAACTCTTAATCGCAGTACACTATCAGTCGTCTTTAATGAAACTTATATACCAGTGTAGATGGATGTTCATATGGTGTAGTGCTTTGCAACCCGAAAGGAGATATCGGCGAGACGACTTCGTTAAATTCACAAATACTCTTTGGAAATGTATAAATCCATTTCTTCTATATCAGGCTATAAGTTAAATAGCAAGGTAGAATAGGATCTTTAGTCTTGATTGGCAACTCCGAATTCAAAAGCTGAAGAGGTCTGTTTGTGAACCTTATGTGTACCAATTGGCTGTATTCATTTCTTCCTAAATGTATGACTGACATTGCGGAAAACCTTTCCCTCTATAAGCAAAAAATATGTGCAAAACAGTCTGCTCAGTCCCAGTAGTTAAACTGTTAGACCTTTATACATCGAAGACGACTCCTAATTTATACGAAAAACGCAATAAACGCATGACAACGGCCTCATTACGTCAATTTATTTTTTTTTTTAATCATTTCACCTCAATCAAGGCAGGACCGCTATTAGTGTGCAGGGAATTACAGTGAGAGAAAAAACTGGGTACAGATGATACGGAAGAATGGATAAAAGATGAACGAAATTCATGAAGACAATTGACGTTGCATTTAAATTTTTGGAGATTGTAGTTATCGGGGAAGCAAGTAAACGGAAAGGAGTTCCACAGGCGAGAAATGAGAGAAAAAAACTGTTTTAGTATAAATGGCGGTTACATTTAACTATTTAATATTTAAGTCAATATTATAAGTTTGACAGAAAGGCTTTAATTTTATTAAGATTTTAAACGTATTATTTCTGTTACTTACCTCCGTTTTCATACTTGGATTCTGGTGAAACTAAAACTTGACACTTGGAATAATCAAGTTTCCCTCCGCATGTATCTAGCCAAAGAAGAAAGATGAAGATATTCAGTTAGTATGTAAAGGATAAGAAATTAATTAAAATCAATCTTCTTCTTCACCTTTACAAAAATTCACAATGACGTGTGAAATCCTGGTTTTCCCAAATAGAAAAAGGATTGACCATCTGCTTAAAGAAAAAGTCAAAACCATATTTCGCAAGTAGGTGTTAAAATGATTTTTGATGAATGGGAACGACTTGCAAGACCAAAAAGGACTTCGCGTGTAAGTGCAAAAATCTAGATTAAAATAAAAGGACTTCATCAACGTCAGTCAGTCAGAGAGTCATTGGGAGCCGCGAGACCAACATCTAAAATGTAACTCAACTTCAAGCAACTCGGACATTGTCCTCTTTCTTTCTCCTTATCTCTTTCGACAATTGCTACTACGAACATTTTGTACGAACTCTTGATATCCTTAACTTTCTCATTGAACATTAATTTCTACGAATTCTTGTTATTCCTCCTTTAATAGATTTCTAATTTAAAATGCAAAATGTATGTTTTATTCTTACACTATTATACACAATGCTACATATTCCAACCTACCGACAACCAACCTTCTGATAATTCTGATGATGATAATTCTGCATCTAAAACTTGTAAGCTCGCTATTCTCTCATTATTTGCATGGTATATGTTCTAACGAACTCTTTTGGTTTTACCACCACTGACTTTTAAAACTGGGACCCGCCATCATCCACATTCTCTTCGTATTCCATTAGTAAGGAGGAGATTGTACTCAGCTTTTTCTCAAGAAATTTTGCTTTGGGGAACAGAATCTCAAAAGCATGTTTTTTCCAGTCGCTACAATCTTGACCTCTTTAAGTCTAGGGCAAACCGTTTAACTTCCCTGCTTGCTTTGCCTTTTCTTACGCTCATACAGCACCACACAGTAACTCCCTACCTTGAGTGTCCTTGTATTGGATGAACATTACTATAAAAAACAGAAATTTACTAAAAATAACGATTTGTTCTAATGTACAGGTGTGGTGATACCGAGCAAAAGCGAGGGACCGGTTGTTTGCTCTATAACGACCAGAAAGCAAATGAACAAAAGTCGTCTCTGCGCAGGTGTATTCGCGCAGATGTTCCGGTTGAAAAATAAAAAGTAATCAAATATCAAATTTCCATTTCACGAGCCTACGCGAATTTTATTTACCAGCCAATGGGGAGCCCAGAATCAAATACAAGTGTGAAATTCCAAACGAGCTGCTTTTGATCCAAAAAGCAGACATAAAAAGCGGATACAGACAAGACAGTCAGACTGACGCAGAAACCCAGAGAGAAGAATGTAATTAATATTCCCTTGACTTAAGTCAAGCGGCTACTACATTCGCCTCCCTTCACCTTTCATCACTTCTCCACTGTCTCAAAAGTACTTACTGACCTAAGGAGCGACTACTTCAAAGACATTTCTCAGTTACAGGCTCTCCACATTCCTAAGCACTAATTATCTTTTTCAGCATTATTGTCATGAACAATTTAACCTCCGTTGGACCTATATTCAAGTATTGCTTTAATTGTAAAACATTAATTGATATGTATATATAAGTGTTGTTTTCAACTCAATTTGCTTTTCTTCATTTTATAATCCTTTTATGACTTATAGTGGGCTATGTACCACCGGAAAATAATAGATAAGCAACCCGCTATACTGGCAATTATGGCTAGAGAAATTTGCCGAAAATGTCCAGAAATAATGTATCGATAAATGGGGTTCAATCTTTGGTTTCGGTGGCTTCAAATCCGAGGGTGACAGTCTGTTTATCAAATTAATTTAAAGCATGAAAATTCAAGTAAATAAAGATTTCTGAATCTGATGTTTTTCATCGTCTTGAATATAAAATTGCACAGAAACAGTTTTTGAAAATCTTCACGCAACACAACTTTTTTAATTGGCTTGAAAACAAATGACTGGTAAAGTAATCAAATATCGATTTAAAAAAAAATATTTTTCCAAAGGAAGGAAATAAAGCCACTGAGAAGCAAGAGGTTAGTGAGTGTTAGGGAACATGTGAAAAATGATAATATTAAAGACAATAAAAAAAAACAACAAGAATTAAGCAGACAGAAGATAACGACTGACATTGTATTTAAACTTTTGAAGATGAAAGTTGACTGAAAAACAAGAAGCGGAAAGAGAGTTTCATAAACGATAAGAGCGAGTAAAGAAACTATTAGCATAAAACTTACGGTTACATTTCGCTATTTCAACTGTAAAATGATGAAATCTTGACGCTAATCTGGTACAGTTTGTAAATTCATAAAGTCAAGGTACCATAGAGGGAAATTATTCAGAACAATTAAAGCAATTAACATGAAAGTATTTATAGACAAATATACGTTACACCGGTGAGAAAGTGATAGAAGCCGATATGCGAGGATAGACCAATAACATTGCAGATTCTTCTTTGGATTTTATCAAGAATCTCTAAATATATAACAGAGCACACGAACAGATGTGGCAGTAATATTCAAAGCAAGGACAAATGTTAAACTCATAAATTGTCTAGTTCAACACAGTGATTCAACTTAGACTTAGCAACTATTGATCCACTATAATCTGTCCACTTAATGACAATAATTAAATGGTTTTAATTATATGAGTAAATGTCTAAAGTTTTTTTTTATTCTACAATGAGAAATAAAGTCTTGATGGCATCTTAAATGTTTTGTTGCTTACCGTATAATCTATGTTATTGAAAAATAAAGTTTGCATGTTATATTAAATGCTGTTATTTAACACCATAATGATAATGATTTTGAATTAAAAATATAGATCGTATTTTATCCCAAATGTTGTTATTTAACACTACTTTGAGAAATAGTGATTGGTGTAAGCGTAAATATAACTCTACAAATCAAGAACGAAAGATTTATTTGCATGACTTGTTACTTGTGCATGTTGCTCAGAGGAAGGTTTTCAAATTCTAAATTGCATTTTAATTTCAAATCAATTTATTGAATATTGCATTTTAATGTGAAATCAAGAATTAAAAGTAGTTTTATTACATTTATAACTGTAGCACAGCATTATAATATGAATTGTTTCAATTTCAAATATTTATGTTGTTAGTTACCATACCGAGACAGTTGTTAGCCTACCGCGATCCATAATGAAAGCAGTGCTGATACATTACAGGACTCAAGCTTAGCTTTTTGTAACTGTTCTCTTAGACAAACCCCTATTTATGGGGGAGGCTAACTTTAAAGATTTAAAAATCGACTTAATGCAGAAATATACTGTAAATCTGTAAAATGGCAGGATAATTGTCCAACTAGTTCAAAAGTAGTGAAGAATTGCTACCTAAATTCATCCAACTTAGATGACCAAGAGTTCATCATGCTAGTTTATACATAAACGAAAAGCCCTAGCCACGTAAGAATTCCTTTCTGATCATTATCGAGAAAGACAGAATCAAACTCTGTATGCGATAAGGTACTGGCAGGCATTCAACTGGTCTTTGCCCTGACAATGGTAGAAAGACAATTGAGTGAATTAATAATTACACTCCCATTATAATTCCATTCATTGATAGCAAAATTTCAATGTGCCTAAGACAGATATAATAACACTAATAATAAATTCGTTTAACGAATTCCATGGAAAATTTATTTAATAAATTTATTGATAAATTTATTTAAGAAATTCTTACAGATTGACTCCCCAAACACATGTTTTCATGTTCGATTATACAAATATACAGCTTTTACCAACCATTAACGGGCGGAAATTGAACTGCAAACATCAGGGCGTCCATTGAACTGGAGAAGTAAGTTCCGTTCGGGTAGGTACTGCCAGGCCTGTGTATTATGTAGCCACCGGCCTCGAACGGGACGGTGCTGTTCACTAAGGATCTCGTAGCAGTGGCATTGGGTCGTCTCACTACGGCAAAGGAGAAGGAAATAATGTCCGTAAAATAAAGATGGTCGAACTGAAAAATAAAAAAGACGCCGTCGTGAGATTGATCAGCATTTTGAAATAGAACCAATGAAGATCGTCAAATGTTAAGGTTTCTGGTTCAACTGATTTGAAAATATAAGCGATTAGTTAACAATTGTCAATGCTAGAAAAAAGAAAAGAAAACAAAAATGAACAAAGAATTTATGTACGTTGCATAATGAAAAGAAGGCCATACTTACGTTTATCAAGAAACAGCTTTCATGATTAATGTCATATGAGATTGAATAAATGCAGTATATGTCTCTAGTCACATGGCTTAAATACACGTGATCATTTATTCTTTTTGAGCAATTCATCCTAAACAAGGCGGTAAGGCTAAGATGCAAGGGTTTACTGAGAGTTTAAAAAAATAAAAAAAGACTTAAGAATGAACTGGAAACTCAATCCTAAAAAGGAAACAAGCGATAAACATGTATTCCTGTTCAAAAGATCGGAAAGAAATGTGAACCAGACGATAGGCGAACCGGTTAAAAAATAAATAAATAAATAGTAAATAAAATTTCAGAGTTCAGGTGGAAACGTTAGCAATATGGAGTTGAAGTAAACTTTAGAAGGAACTGGAAACCCGATCCTAAACAGGAAGCACGAAATAAACTTTTACTCTTGTTGAAATAGACGAAGAAGAAGACGTTAGAAGTATAAAGATGAAGTAGACTTTAGAAGGAACCGGAAACCTAATCCTAAACAGGGAGCAAGAAGTAAATATCTACTCCTGTTCAAATAGACCAGGAAGGAGACGATAAGAGTATAGAGAAGAAGGAACCAGAAACTCAATTCTAAACAGGAAGCAAGGAATAAACTTCTACTCTTGTTTAAATCACCGGGGACGTTAGGCAATGTACATAGTAGATATCTGGATAATTAAAAATTGTGAAGGGTGACATTGATCGTAGAAAACTAATTGAGTGCCGAAAAGTGGATATTTAGAGTAAATTCCTGAGCATGAGTGAGATGTAAACATATATAGAAAGAGTGAGGTGAATCTTTTTTTTTTCAAGGGAGAGTTAAAAGGGTTAATTAGATACAAAGAAAGTGAAATATTGGTTGAATAAAGACTTTGAAAAATTATATATTTTTACGTAATTTGTCACCGTATTTATTCTTATGAACACTAGCGGCCCTCGGATGGTATTTGGTGCAGGCCTGGAATCGTAAATATTCCCTCTCTGACAGAGAGAAAGAGACAAACAAACGGACATAGGGAATTTTTAACCGCCAAGCTCCTTTATGGTCATTTCTTGGGGTGCTACAACCGTTTAAATAAATAAACTTCTTACACTATTTACGTTGTTCGGACTGTTGTTCTCATTTTTATTTTCATATTTACGACATTTCAGCCGTTTGAAGGCTCCGGCCTTCTTCAGGTGATATAAGTTGTAATTTCAAATCGAACCCTTTATTTTGTCCACCGAGGCAGATTGTTCTAGTTCCACGTGCTATGCCTTTTCTAGATATCTCAGTTTCAATTATTTCCATTTAGATATTCAAATCTCCATGTTTTTCTTCATCTCTGCTGAGGCTAGGTATTGAACTCACAAATCTGTGGGTCAAGTCACTGGATGACTTCAACCGACGCTTTCATTCACTGTGTCTTTGGAGAATGAATATTTGGGACTTATAAACCTAATATATCAGTTAACATTTTTCTTTTACTAGAGTTCATGTAATAATTTATTGTTATTGTTGTTTTTTCTAACTCTGTATTACTGGTATCTATATTAAACTACCTTCCAAATTCAACCACATTCTTTCTCCAATCAAAATTTCGAATAAAGCGAGAACTCTCAGTCACAATGACAGAAGTCTGTGATGTCATTATTGTTCACACTATCGGCAAAATATAAGATTACTGGCTGTTCTGAAAAACTTTGATTTTATTAAATATGTTATGGCATCCATGGTGGGTCGGGTCCTGTAACTGAGTAAATATAAACAGGACATTTGCTTCACCAACTCTGATTACCAAACCATTTGCAATTGTTCAAATATTTTTACTTAGTAAAGGATAATGATACAGTAAAATTCTGTCATGTACAAATACTTTATTTACGCAAGAGGTACTCACGACTGAGGATTACTAAATGAGGTTGTTGCAAGAGCGTACAAGGAGGGAGTATAATCAAACCTAGCAACTACTCTTCAAGAGAGTAATTGCTAGGTTTATTAGTTTGATATTTTCTCTAATCAGTGGTAAAGTGGGGCAAGAAATGGATTGTAACTTTCAACGCCTCAAAAAAACTGCTTTTATTTAATCGCCCCATAGAAACTTTTCTGTCTGTCAACAGGATGGCGGATGGTAACCTACAGGAAAGCAACTCACTACGCCGCCTTGGAGCCACGTTTTCCACTGACATGAAGTGGAGCGACTCAATCGAAACTGCAAGGAAGTTTGGTTTATTTTGTTGTATTTCCAAAGTTTCTCGTCAGAATCCATCTTGCGCATTTATAAACATACCATTCCCTGTACTGTTGCCATATCTGACCTGAGTCATCTCTGGAGTTATGACAAACTCCAGAGAAGAGTCTGCAATAGATTTGGTCCTGAACGGGCGTCTCGTTTCTAGACACTTTATCACCGATGTAACGTTGCGTCCTGTTCTAGAAATATTTTCATGTCAGCTACTCGATGAGCTTTTTTTCCTGGTGCCCCAATTACCTGAATTTAATCGTACTACTAGATTGGCAATTAGGTCTCACCATTTTACTCTTGAATAGCCTCCACTTCTACCCTAAGTTTTTTTTTCTCGCACGTCAATTCCTTTCGATTTCTTGCTACCCTGAAGCAAGACAATCTTCAAAAATGTTAATCTCAGGTCAATCACCATCTTTAATCTTCTTGAATCCGGTTCTCTTTTTGTCCTTTCTTTACTCCCCACCCCCGTTTTCAGTTTTCTCGTTTCCTTTCACATACGCCCCCTTATAACTCACTACATTCTATTTACCTGATGTGATGAGAATAAATTGATTCATATCTTTCTCAAGGCTATTTGACCGAAGGTGAACGTAACGAACCCAATTCACTGATTTATCGTTCCTGGCCACCAACCACTATACCACGAGTACATCCATTTAACCTAATGTCAGTACAATTGAACAAGATTGTACCTTACCTTGATGGTCAGTTGTCCGGATTTCGAATCGTAAATCTTGGTGGGAGAACTTCCTGTCATATTGGAGATAAGTTGGTCATCAAATTGGACAAAAGGAGGTAGATAAAAAATGGCGTATACTGGGTGAAGCTCCGCCATTGAAGTATTTTCATGCTTGATAAGGGAGTAGACAGTCATAAAGTGGTCGCTGTAAAATGAATACAATAAAAAGATTTACTCTATACGAATTTAAACTAAAATTTGAAGGACAAAAATAATTTAATTACCAATGACATTTTTGATTGCAAATATTGGGGAAAACTACCGGACATCCTGGACAAGGTTATAAAGGAAAACGAGAAGAAAGGTCTATTAATTGTAAGAATGGTTCATTGGGTTATTTTATGGCTTATAAATCTTTTGTGGGTTATTTAAAGCTAGAAAATACTTTTAGATTGTAAGGCAGTTTTGGAGATGATATTGATTTACTAATACAAATCTTACTAATTAACACATAATTGGTGGGTTAATAAGAGGTGGATGCATGATTTTTCAAGGCTATTTTCGTGTACGTGAACATAAAGAACACAACTGGAATTGGAACACCGCTCTCCAATTTTAAATTCCGTACCATTATCTATTAAACACCCGCACATCCAAACTCACATTCTAGGGTATTTATAAGCTGTCACCCAACTAGATACTGACCAAACTTGACGTTGCCTAACTTTGCTAATCGTACTAGAACCGGTATTTCAATGTGATATGATCATAAGCCATCAATTGTAAGAAGAAAAATATATAGTTGTCAGCAAAAGCAACACCCCAAGTTGCAAACTAAGAAATAGCGATCTAACAATCAAACAAACACAGAAGTTTAAATATTGGCGAAGCGTTTTAATCGGGGATGCAAAATGGGACACTGAAATTCAAACGCATATCGGAATAATCAACTATGCCTTCTAAAACCTAAGCAAAATACTAAGAAACAGGAAAATCTCATTATACAAGAAGAAAAGAGCCCTGAATTGTTATGTAACATCAATCAATATAGCATTAAATACTGCTTCTCAAGTGGAGAAGAGTTACAGAAATATGGTTCTACAGGAGGATGCTGAGAATACGATGAACTGAACGTGTAAACAATAATGAATCTAAGAAAATAAACACAGAAAGATTACTTATACTTAGAATCAGAAATAGTTTAAATTTGTAGACCCTGTTACGAGGATGCATTTATATATAAAAATAATATTAATAATGTCTAATTGAGTCTTAATTCTATTGAGTCCTACTTGTTATTACAAAAAGGTTTTAATTCATGAAGTAGTCGTAAAAACAGAGAAATTAGAAATAGAACGTTTTGGAAGATGCCAGAATATTCCAGTAGATTCGATAGAATTCGAAAGGTTCTAGAAATATCCAAATTAGGTGTTAGCCCCTATAGAAATAGGTTTTGGGCAGAGAGTAGTTAGTTGTTACCAGGATTTGCTGACATTATCAACTCCGGCTTTGATTCAAGGATTTATATCCAGCCGAAAGAATCTCTAAGAATTTGCCGATCAGTTAAAACCTGAAAGAGAACTTCATGGAACTATATGGGTAAATACGTATTTTTTACTCTTTCATTGACCAAACTAATAATTATTCTTTATAAACTCATTTAAGGATTTCCAAAAAGTATTGCACTTAACTTCTTCACCAACTTAACTGGGTAAAGATTCTTGACTCCTTACCTTCCCCTTCACTCCTCCTACCACTCGCTAGTAGTAAACTCTGTTTCTTGTTTTGAATGTAACAAAAATTGTATATTTGTAAATATTTTATTTGGTGTGTTTCGTAAATTATATATTTGTGATTTATCTCTGAGTTTTGGTCAATCATCCTTTATTTTTTTGTTGTTACACTTAACACGTAACAACCCTAAAACTATAAAAACATGGTTTGGAAAATTTGATATCCCCATGAAATATTCGAAGGCAAAGGATACAGAGGAAATGAGGAATAAAATAATTAACGGCTTGTGTGACTGGGTGACAAAATAAAAAGTAGGAAGGATAATGAAAAGGTTAATATTACTAAAATCCACAAGGAAAAGGAAGTTGTAGAGAGCCACAGCCAAATAGAAGACGAGCAAGTTGACGATGATGAAAATGAGTCATCTAAAACTATTTAATGTAATGTGAATAATGTTTTACGGAATCTTTAAAATAAACAAATATTGTCATCATGTACTTTGCTATTCGGCTTAGGATACTTGTCTTGGTTGTTATATTCACGAAGTTTCACTATTGTAGTATACAGCCTTCTTCAGGCTTCTTACATCTTAGTTTCTTGGCAATTTGAACTGAAGCCTTTATCAATCCACCAGGTTTCGATGAAAGCGTTGATTAAAACATGTATAGTTTCATAGCAGTTGTGAGTTTAATATCTCGGTTTCTTAATACTAAATAAAGTTGTATACTCTTGTTTCTTGATTGATTGATTCGATTTTTACGGTTTATCAATCCTTCGTAGAAAATATTTTTTAGATTGTAAGCTTTTTCTTTTTGCGATAACAACGTTTTAGGGATACAGGTCTTACAAATTAACCAATAGCTGGAAGGTAGAAGAGGTGGATTCAGACTTTTTACAAGGGTATTTGAACATAAGGAACCGAACGGGAATTAAAATTTGGCTCTCCGATTATCAATTCCGAGTCATTATCCATTACACGCACGTTCCAGGTTACCGCACTTAGTATTGCCAGGTGGTCACTCTTTTAGGTACTAACAAATCAGGACTTTGCTTAAATTTGGTGTTTCATCGTGACGTGTTCGTGAGCCATACTCTGGTTCAGTAGAAGAAATAAACACGCAACATAAAGGTGAATAAGACTGATGGGTATTAACTGATATGAATTATCTCCCATTACTGATATGAGTTACCTCCCCTAAGCATGGAAAGTGGATTGAAAACAATCTACTCCTTTAGACAGAATAAAGGGTTAGATTCGTTATCCAAAGGTTTCCCATTACAAAGGCAAACACCTGAAGAAGGCCGGATGAAACAATGACCGAAATGTTGAGAGTAGAACAATCACGATGAGCCTGATGGTTCTACTGGCAAATCCTATAATGAGAAATACAAATAGTCTAAATGAATATACAAAATGGATACGCATTTCTTTCGGAGTGTTTTTTTTTAATACTAAGGTTAATCCAATACAAGGCTTGAGATTCACTCAAGTTAAAGAGTTATATAATTAACGGTGAATGGGGTACGTGGTATGAATGGCAGAGAAGGTGGCAAGAAATGAAAAAAGATAAGGGGGGAAAACGGACGATTACGCTTTTGACTTTTAGGGTCAAGATAGTAATGTGGATAGATTATAGCTAATAGTGACCCCACCTCCGCAAGCTGGGGACAAAACACCATGAAAGTGCAAACATACATTTTTATAGTAAACATACCAGCAATGGTAGCGCTTGTTAGGGTCCCAGCCATGGATAAATAGTTAGCCCTCCCATTCAAATGGGGTCAATACAAAATGAAAGCATAAAAACAGATTTTTATAGTAAAACTATCAACAATACAATCTTGGCTCTCGACATAAACCTTCTTTAAAAATACGTCAATGAAACCTGATCGACAAACTGATTTCTTGCAAAGAATACACATTCTATTCATACGAATCTATTGTAAAATTCTTGTCAGCATTAAATAACTTATTGAGGTTGATATACCGTAAAATAAAATAAATCAAACCAAACCATAAACCTTTTAACGTCTTATTAAATCCCCGTGTCGGTGTAAATTACAATATAGAACTTCACGTTTATATCATTTCGATAACTTTGGAGATGGACATAACGCAATATTCCAAAGACTCACTTGGTCCCTGCTGGACTACATTTAGTATATATCAACATAAAAACTGTTAACCTCTCGTACTTATCATTTCGCTAACAATAGAGTTTGGGACATCACTATTTTTGCACGCCTTATTTAGTTATTGGGTTAGATTAAACTTAGATTAATCAGATTTTGTAAGGGGCACACAATGAGGATTTTACTTACGGGTACTTTTTCACAGACACAATTTATTACCATTTCCATAGAAACTAGTCTGACAAGTTACAATACCTAGCTCAGACCTTTACATTTAAGACCCGCCATGTCAAGCCATGTACATAGGGGAGAACTGCCCTCATTCAATTCGTCTTCATGTTTAAGAAGAAAGTTTAATTCGGACAGATTCTTTCCAAGAGCACCTGCTTTGTGAAACAGAATCCCGAGAGGATGCTTCCCCGATCTCTTCAAGTCCAAAATAAACCGATAACTATCCGGCATATACTCAGAATCTACAATTTATTATTCTTTACTTTACTCCGATCGCCCTTCTCATATCTTTCGTGTTCATTTACAATAGTAGTATTAGATGTAATAGTTTTCAAATTTCTTTTATGAAAAATGTATTATTATTTCTTATGATTTCTCTTGTATATACGCTCCCTTTCGGGTCTCAACCAAAGTCTTATGGTCAGAAACAGCTTCATGATATTTTCCACTGATGATTTGAAAAAAAAACTTAACAAAAACAAAGATCACATACATTTTGCAATTATTATTATTATTATTATTATTATTATTACAATACCTAGTTCCACTAGTTCAGACCTTAGTCTAATGTAAAGGTGTAAAGGTGCTAACACCCTCGGGTCAGAGTGAACCTGGAACTACAATAATTAAGTGGTAGTCCCATATGCCTGAAATCTTGACGGGCGTAGTTTATAGTCATACTCAGAAAGGAGAAAGGTCATGTAGCGTCAATTTTTCAAATCGTCGAGATAAAAAAATGACAGTACAAATCGGAATAATTGCTTTTCATTAATTTTATCTGACTGGCACAAAGAAATTAGAGAAAGACAGTATTGCGCCAGTCCCCCAAGAGAGCGTAACGACAAAAAGATAACAAACTGGCCCGGATAACTGCTAATGACAGGGAGGAATTATTAAACGAATCAAACATGTCATGCAAGTCATAATCACTTGAGAGGCCTTCCGGTGTCGTTCAAAAATCCTTCAAAAAAGATTTTCGGCTCTTCATTTAGATTTCTCTCAACCAAGACAGTATCTTCCAAATGAGCAACGTAGGGTCCGACTGTGGCGATAAGTTGGAATACTTTGTTCGCCGAATTTGTATTCGAGAGACTGTCGGTTAACTGCAAAGTAACTTCGATAACAAGAAGGTTGTCTTCTTCCTTGGAAAGTTCCTTGCGATAAGTGACGCCTATAAAAAAATAAAAAAATAAAAATAATATATGAACAAGAATCAGTCAATTATTATTATTATCATTATTATTATGTTGTCATTTTTTATCATATTTCGATTTCTGCTATAGTCGCACTACCAACCAAGTCTGCTGCGGGAAGACCTAAGGTAGGTCATGGTGTCTTGTTATGGCGCCATTTCATGTTTTTTATACCTCCCTTATCATCCCTAGTGTTACATAGACAAAGTTCTCCTTAGTGTGTGAGCTGCACTTAACAAGACAATTTTTTATATCTCTTAAGCTGGGGTTTCCAGGGATTCTTTCAATGTGTTGTTTTGTTCCATTTTTTATCATTCCAAGTGCACCTACTATCACTGGCACGATTCTTGTTTTCAATTTCCACATTTTTCTATTTCAATTTTCAGGTCTTTGTATTTTGACAGTTTTTCGAATTCCTTGGTTGCTATGTTACAATCCGCTGGACAAGCCATATCAATTAATTAATTAATTTATTTATTTATTTATTATTATTATTATTATTATTATTATTATTATTATTATTATTATCTATAAAGACGCAAAGTATATCCTCCACAGAGATAAGCGAATTGCATATATGTATGTAGCTGTCTCTTCTGGTGACGTAGTGAAAACAGACTTTTATGTTATTGATCAATAAAACCTTATAAATAATTAAAAGATAATTTTAGCATGCAGGTAAATAGATAGAAATTTATGCCTGGATTCCTTAAATGAGAAGTTATCATTATTTACACTATTTATATTCAGACTGTTGTGGTATAAGGTATATCGACACCGAATGAGAAATCGGAGAGCCGAGTTCGAATTCCAGTCAAAATTGTTTCATTCACTTGCGCAAAAAACCCTTGGGAAAGGTATTAATCCATCTCTTCTCTCTCCAGCTGTAGGTTGAATAGATTGGGTTCCGTGGCCTTGGTTGGTAACCAGTCTCGAAAGAGACATGATCACCCAAGCGTGTATCATGGCAATTAACTGACTGACTGATATTCAGATTATTATTCTCATCTTGGTTAATTTTATCACAACGTTTCAGCCATTGTACCATCCGTCCTTCTTCAGTGTAGGACAATAGCCAAGTGGATTAACGCGTTGGTTCGTGAAAATGGTGATAAAGTAATTGATAATTCAATCTTTGTGTGTATTGAACTCAGTGGAAACGGATGAACAATAACTGAGCTCTACTATAAAACAAGTTATGGGCAGTAGAACGATAAGTCTATCTCCGCAGATTAAATAAAGAATTCAGTTCAGAATTCACTTTAGGTTGCCCAGATCAATATACCCCTGAGGAAGATCGAATGGGACAATAGACAAAACGTTGTTATAGCAACAACAAAAATGAGGTCAATAGTCTAATACCAGTCAGTCAGTCAGTCAGTTAAGTGCCATACGTGATCCACGTTTAGGCGATGATGACTCGAAAGACTGACTGGGCAGTAGATTTTCCCGCAGTAGGTTGCCATTACTTTCTGCGGTAGACTAGTTGCCAACCAAGGCTATAGAACCTAATCTGTCCTGTTATTTAACCCATTGCTGGAAAGAAGAGACGGGTTAATACCTTTCTCAAGAGTATTTGCGCGTAAGTTCTCGTTCTGAGCCGATATCCACGGCCCCACAACGTACATAGTCTATTTTATTGTACTTATAAAATATCAAAAATAAATATTTCCACCGTCTTTACGCTACGGGTAACCTATATCATTTAATTAACAACATGAGAATAGTAGCAATTAAAGTAGGATAAAAACATAATTCTTTAAAAGAAAAATTGGACATTAGATTTCTCTGTAAGGTGAGTAAATGGGGCGGGTTTGTTTTGAGTGAAAGGAATTAAACTCGAGTGTCTTTTCGGAGTCTTGAACTGTTAGGGAAGGGTTGTTTTTTTTCGTCTTTTTTTTGTTTTGTTTTGTTTTTTTCAACTCCTTGCCTGATTTTCATACTTTTCTTGTATCAAAGTTTGCTTCTATCAAGTAAAGTTATAATTAATATTAAGCTTAAACTTCATAGAGGCATCCACCAGACAGTACCTCCATTTCTGAAGGATGCTAAGGTCATTATCAGAAACTGATAAAAAGGTACATGCATTTTCGGTTGATTGCTTCGTTTTTTACGGCTTATCAACCATTCGCAGTTTATTTAAAGTCAGAAAATATTTTTAGATGGTAAGAATTTTTTTTTTTTTTTTTGGTGTGGGGGAATAATAATATTTACAAGTAATTAACCCACAGCGGGTGGGGAAGAAGAGGTGGATTCATAATTTTCTTAAAAGTATTTGCACATAAGTGAATATTACAAAACCCAACGGTTAATAGAACTCGGCTCTCCGATGAAAAATTCTGAGCAATTATTCATTACACCATCCGCGCATCCAAGCTTATAGCATCTGATATTCCCAAGTGGTCACTCATCTTGATACTGACTAGGTTCGACGTTGCTTAACTTTGTTAATGGTACGGGAACCGGTGTTTCAACGTAATGTGGCCTTAAAATTCGGTGTAATTGTTGTCTATAACTAAAACGTTTTTGTAATGGAAAGAGGCTGAGAACTTTTAAAACAAATCAATTGAACAAATCAATTGAACATTTTGGTAAGAAATTGAATTCAAATCTTGTTTTTCTTTCAGTGATTTACTAATAAAAAAGGATATTTTAGCAAGCAGGTGTTTTGTCGTAAAGTGCTTGATATCGAGATAGAGGCAGAGCATTAACAGCATGCGGTGTAGATATAGAAGAATCCAAGTTAGTATCCTGTACATACAGTGGTAGGATAACTCTCTAAGACATCTCTAAATATATATGTATATAAATACATATAGCGCAAATATAAGACAAATCATAGCAGGAAAGTTATTTCATGGTAAATCGGAAGTATAAGCCTATTTCAGGCGAACCATCATCAGCTTCCGTCTTTATTGTACAAAAGATTGTACACGAACGTGTAAAATTTCTGTACAATAAAGACGGAAGCTGATGATGGTTCGCCTGAAATAGGCTTATACTTCCGATTTACCATGAAATAACGTGTCTTCCTATATATATATATATACAGTACTGTGCAAAAGTATTAAGACAAGAACTATTTTATCTTTTATGAGGCATCAAAATAAAGTTTAAAATCACCCCTGTCCTAACACTTTTGCACACTACCGGTAGTGTGTAAAGGCATTAGGACAGGGGTGATTTTCCTAAAAACCTCACTGTAATTCAAAAACAGGGTGAAAAGCCAAACCTTTGTGAGAATTATTTAACTCAAAAGGAAAAGAAAGGATGGCTTCGCAATTTGAACTGGCCTCCACAAACCCTGATCTTAATTCTATTGAACATCTATGGTATTTTTTGGATAAAAATTGATAAATCAAATGTTACTTTGCAAGACACACTTTGGGAACAAATACAAGCTGCTTGGCAGGAGATACCATTGAAGAAGCTTATGATGTCAATGCCTGACAGAATGAAGGCTGTGATCAAAGCAAAAGGCTATTATGCTAAATATTAAATTTATTTTGTAACAAGTATTTTTTCTTGTTAAAGCATTTGTTGAGTAAATCAAATAAAATTACTCTAATTAAATAGTTTATTTTCTGTCAATATGCCTCATAAAAGATAAAATAGTTCTTGTCCTAACACTTTTTTGCACAGTACTATATATATATATATATATATATATATATATATATATATATTATGTGTGTACATATGGGATTCGCATTGTGTATTGGTATGTGGGTAAGATACACATGGAAGAAAACACGTAATTTGCTTCCGTTCATTAAAAAGATGTTATATACCCGTGAAACGAAATATATAGCCGTGAAAAGGTGATATATACCCGTGAAACGGTCCTGAATGTTTTGCCCTCATTTCTCATGTCATAGTTATGCAAAGTGGATACACGAAGACTCGGATTTCGTTTCGCCTCTCCCGTGCGGTTGAATGCGGTGAGAGAATTTGAAATTTTTAAAAAAGTGTCATTGCGAACACGACCTCTCCTTCTTCCCGCAACCAACAAATAAAACAATAGCTCATAATCACAACAAAAAGTAAACTTTCTAAATCTATAACTACAGGATCATTGCTTCCTCCTACAACGTTACACATATTGGTGTTGCGCTGAATCGTCAGTGACCAGGCACCTCGGTTTCTGTCTTGTTCGCTTTTTCTTTCAAACTAGATTTAGAAACACAAAACAGAGATGTCTTTATTTCATACCTGTGTTCGTTACAATTCCCAGATCCAGGACTCCGCGATCTTTCTGGGAAGTTCCATTAGCAGAGGTGAGAGTTAGCTTTAAGTCTTCAGAATCCCCAATGCGAGCAATGTTCTCCCCCGATGAAATATATTTCATGTGAAGCACGGTCAGGTCGGCCGTCTCCGACACGGGCATGATGGCTTCTAATTTCACGTTCACGGTCGAGTTGGGAGGGATTGAAATTACAACAGGTAGGATAATCACTTGTCCGATTTTCATGGAAATGCTGCTGCTGCTGTTCAGACGCAGCATTGTTTCGTTGAAAGTGGCGTTTACCTGAAAGAGAAAAGACAAACGCGCCGTTTTATATAGTTTCGGGTATCGTATTTGGGAATCTATTAAAACAAAAGGCTTATATTACTGTCTTCATCAAATTACTGATCAAAATACTTGATTTGTTTTTTCCGGAATTTTTTTACGATTTCATCACGACAAAAAGTGCTCGGTTAATATAAGCACAGGAAAAACACATGTAATATAGCAACCACGGAATTCGAAAAACTATCAAAGTATGAAGACGTGGAAATCGAAATAGAAAAATGTGGTAATTGAAAACAAGAATAATGACAGTAATAGAAGACGCGTTTGAAATGATAAAAAATGAATGCAACAACAAATATCTATGGAAATCTAAACTTAAGAGAAATACAAAAAGTGTTTTGGTAAGTACATCCCACACACTAAGAAAAATGTTCTCCGTGTAATTCTAGTGATGTTATGGGAGTTCGAAAAACAAATGATGAAATATAACCATAACAACACACCACTACCTGCTATAGATCTCCTCGCAGACTTGGTAGTTCTTGTGACCATAGCACAAATCGAAATATAACGATGACGATAATAATAAATCTGAATTTGAATCTTTTAAGCTTTCTGTACAGAAACAGTGTTTGTTAACTCGAAATTACCAAGCACACATACTAAAAAATTAAAAACCCGAAATGTTGATTCTGTGATAAATATCCAAAAACAATTGACCACTTTTATTAGGTTGCACAGTATTAGAAATTACCGAATACAAAACACGCCGTGACAGAGTGGGCCAATATTTGCACTGGGAAATCTGCAAATTTTATATAAATGAACTGTAAAAAACTGTTACGAACACCACCCAGACCCGAGTACACACATCGAAATTTTACAATTCATACCCGATTGAACAATCAAATCTAATCACCCGGACATCGTGATCAAAGAACAAATTGTACTTTCTTATTAATATGGAAATTCCTTCAGATTCTAATGCATTTTTGAAAGTCTTCCAAAGCTCTCAAAATAAGAGGATCTTGAAGTAGAAATCTAAAAGATGTGGTATATCAATACATCAATGATTCCAGTTATAGATGAAGTTCTAGATTTGATTGGAAAATATTCAGATAGGCAAATTAATGAGATCACTGGTTGCTCATGCCCTAAACATATACCGAAAATTGATTAAGTACATCTTACAGCTTTACAAGGGTTTTATCTAAATAAAATTTGTGTGGTCTTAGGTTGATTAATTTTTCTTTTTCAAAATGGATCAATGGAAAATTACATGAAGCTATATATATATATATATATATATATATATATAGGTGATGATAATATATATATATATATATATATATATATATATATATATATATGGTGATGATGTCAAATCCATAAGCAGAACATAATCCAAAAAGATATGTTTAATATAAAATATTAAAGAGATTTTTACAGAGAGATCAATGGATATTAAGTAGAGCAATAAGTCTGTGTTTTACTTTATCTGTGTGTAAATTACTTTCTTTGTGTGTATGGGGTTTATCTGTATATTTTGTATATATATGTATTTATAAGTTTGTGTAGATGTGCGTGTATATGGTTTTTATTTATATGTGTGAGAGTGCGTGTCGATTATTACATTATATATATATATATATATGAATATATATATGAGAGGGATATGTGTTGTGGTGTAGTAGATATCAGGTCGGAACGAGAAATGAGAGAGCCTAGTTCAAATTCCAGTTGAATTCGTTGCATTCACTAACGCGCAGATACCCCTGGGAAAGATATTAATCCATCTCTTCTCCCTTCAGATTTGGCTTAAATATCAGGACAGATTGGGTACTATTGCCTTGGTTGCCAACCAGTCTACCGCAGAAAGTAATGGTAATTTACTGCGGGAAAATCTTCAGCCCAGTCAGTCATGTTACTTTCGAGATATGATCGGCCAAAGCGTGTATCACGTATGGCACATAACTGAGTAATATACATGTTCGCATGTTTATATATATATATATATATATATATATATATATATATATATACTTATGATCTGAGATTAAGGACAGGATGGTTAAATAAAAAGAAGACAAGAGGAAAACTATTTACATCGCCTACGCGTTTCGTCCTGTGGTTATCAAGGCAAAAAGACGAAATGAGCTTTATTCTAAATTACAAATTTATAAATATATATATATGTACATATGTGTTTGAGTGCGTAGTTTATGTATCTTGTCTTTGTGGTGACACGTCCTGTCCATCGCTACATTTTGTCATTGTATATTTTTCCTCTCACCCCTTTATCTTTTTAAGGCTTTAACCTGATAACACCAGGAAAAAATCAGTTCTTGGCCATAACGCTTGTCTTCCTGTTTTTTTTTTTAAATGTTCTGATTAAATTAAAGCATTTGAATCTTTTGTGGTCTGAAGAGATATGAACTAAAACTTACTCGTCGAAATAAATTATAGTTTTCTAACCATTTTAAATGATGTGTTGAGTTTTTCTTTATATATATATATATATATATATATATTACAAAGTAAACGTACTTTTATTTCACGTATATATATATATATATATATATATATATATATATATATATATATATATATATACAAAGTAAACGTACTTTTATTTCACGTGTAGCATTATTTTATGCTAAAAATATTAATGCTTTTATTTTTTCATCATAAATATTTACACGTTTTAATACAAAAAACAATTTCACATATTTTAAGCATCTCTCTCAAAGACCTTTTGACATTAGACTCCTGTTAATATGAGACAAGGAAACCCACAAGGAAAGCTAACATTATTATTTCAAAAGTAGCTGGAGTTCGGCTAATTACAGTGCAGTTCCATGATTGGAACTTAGTTAATAAGGGTTAAAAAATGATGATTGCACCCCTTCAAAAAATTATTTGTTGACTAATTTTTAGTAATAATAAAAACTTAACGGTAGAAAATACAAACCGATGGGCTCAAATATTCTTGAAATACGTCAGTCACTGATAATCGTAATGTCGACGTATCCACTAGGCTATCGTCTAGGAAGATAGCTGTTGACGCGCTTATTTGATCTCCGTTCTTCAGAGAGCTCTTTGATCGCAGTTTTACAATGGATTCAACTTGCAGCTGCAGAAAGAGAAAAAGGAGATGATTCGATTAAACTGTTCATAAAACAAGAGATATTGTTTAACATTTACTCAGAACTGAGACATGGCTAATAATTGACAACAGAATAACAAAGTTGAGTCGAAATCTACCCAGAGTACCATGCCGAATCCTTCATTAGTATTTATCGAGAAAATACAGTTACTCACCGGCGCTCATCTCTCCTCTAAATGCAAGAAGTTGCAATGGAATAAAAGTAGGTATAACATTTTGAAATCAAAATAGTAATTTTTTAAAATGATAATATCAATAATTTTTAGTATATATAATTTCTTTTTTATATGTGTATAGTATATATTTGAGTATTTGTAAGTCTTTCATACTAAGTATTATCGATATTATCATTTAAAAAAATTAATATTTTTTTTAAATTACACACACACACACACACACACACACACACACACACACGCACATATATATATATATATATATATATATATATATATATATAATATGTAATAATATAAATTTTTTTATAAATTATATTACTCTATTAAATAAATGAATTTAACATTGAGATCTTTTTCTCATTCTTTTCTCTTCTTGCTTTCCATTCAGGTTTTCTATTTCCGCTTTTTTCTTTTTTCTCTGTTTTCTTTTTTCCCCCTTTTTCTCTTCTTTACATTAATCAATCGTCTATCTTTTCTTTATCTTTGCTTTCCTCTTTCTTTGTGGTTCTTTTCGAATGAGGGAGAAATTTGTGTAAATAATCGTTACAAATGGCTATTCTAATATGGACATGTGAGCGTCTATGTAAAATTAAATTAAAAAAAAGAATTTTGGGGGGGTATTTTGAGGACCAACTTTTGTATCATTTGGGTCTGACGAGCCGCGATAATAACATCAGGACGCGGTGAAATATGTATTACCCATTGTAATATATATCTATATATGAGCTTTAGATTAGGTTAGTGGTATTAATTTCATTTCAACACCTCGGTAAGTTAACCATGAGATTAAGTATCACTAAAAATGATTCATCAAAAAGATAAATAAAGTGTATGTCAAAATGTAGACAAGGATCCGATTTACATATGAATAAAAAAATAGGATATAGGTTTGAATTACTGGAAAGTTAAAAAGATTAAAAATCCGTCCGGTTTGCACAAGTGTTAAAAGAATAGATATAGGTTAGAATTTCACTTAGATAATAAAAAAACGTAGATATAAGTTCGGTTTACTCAAGGGTTAAAAGTGTAGATAGGGTTCCGAATTCCACTAAAGTAAAAAAAAGTGACGAAATAGGTTTGGATTTAACGTTAGGCATATGTTTCGATTTACACTTGATTCAAAATGTTAAACGTCGGTTCGTTTTAGTCTAAAGTAAAAAAAATATGGAAAATACATCAGTCATAAAAACGGGCCATTTTACCCTAAATACTTCAGTCATGAAATAGATTCACTTTATACTAGATATATCAGTCATAAAATAGGTCCACTTTACACTAGATACATCAATCATGGAATAGATCCATTTTACACTAGATACTTCAGTCATGAAATAGGTCTACTTTACACTAGAAACATCAGTCATAGAATAGGTCCATTTTCCACTAGATACTTCAGTCATGAAATATGTCCACTTTACACTAGATACATCAGTCATGGAATATGTCCATTTTACACTAGATACTTTAGTCATGAAATAGGTGTATTTTGCACTAGATACATCAGTCATAAAATTGGTTCACTTTATACTAGATACATCAGTCATAAAATAGGTCTATTTTACACTAGATACCTCAGTCATGAAATAGGTCTACTTTATACTAGATATATCAATCATGAAATAGGTCCACTTTACACTAGATACATCAGTCATAAAATAGGTCCACTTTATACTAGATACATCAGTCATAAAATAGATTTATTTTACACTAGATACTATAGTCATGAAATAGGTCCATTTTACACTAGATTCTTCAGTCATGAAATAGTCCCACTTTTACATTAGATACATCAGTCATAAATTAGGTCTATTTTACACTACATACTTCAATTATGAAATACGTCCACTTTACACTAGATGCTTTAGTCATAGAATAGGTCCACTTTACACTAGAAGAAAAGAGTTAAACACGTCGAGCTTGAACTAATGTAAAATGGTACGCATAGATCTGATTTATGCCCATGTCTACAAGTATTTACACAGAATTTGTCCCCTTTGGGAGCAATTATACCCCACTTCAGAGGGAACATTCAGCGTATATTAATATGTTTTGGAAATATCAGTCAAATAGTAAATTATATTTTAATTTAATTTAAAGGGATTAGTTAGTATTTCTTTTTATTTAATTATTGTTTAGCTAAAACCCTTAAGGAAACAAGACGCACCGGAAAAAATCATTGTGAAGTTAAATCTTTTTCATGCCCATAAAGCATTTTTTCAAACTGGCTACGTCCCTAAGTACTCGGTGAAAGCAAAGTGTTTTCATAGAATATTTCTTATAAGAAAACATTACAAACATTCACAGGAGACGAGTGAATATTTACGGAACGTCTGCACTTGATATAAAGAGATGATTCAATAAAGCTACTGAGAGAGTATAAGCTGACTTCAGGGACGGGCTTCACTATGGTAAGTCAGCTGCTGTTACGAATTAAGATAAGGCAAAATAGATTGGTGTTCTCATTAGAGCTGATAGGAAAATCATTGTTTCAAACCACTTTGAAAGCCTTTAAAAAGGGGGCTTTCTTAGTGTTTCATGTTGCCCCTTGGCTACACAAAAACCTGTGCAAAGATGGTTCTCCAAAATGCTTTCAAACTGCATGAAGGAGCCGAGGTTATTTGCTAGCCAAGAGCTTCTGGGATAGCATGACGGATAATACTACCCTCAGTATAATAGTCACAGATGAAATCGATCGTTCTGTAATAAAATGATTATAGTAAATTTTTGTAGTAAATAGACACAATGCAATACGTATAGGGCCTTCAGTGAACCACGGACTCGTTACTGAAGTAGTGATCTTCGAGATAAGCTTACTAGCCGTTATTCCAGAGCGAGTCTAACTTTTAAGACAATTGAAGGAAACTATTTCAATTAAAACCATCATCTTCTTACCAAGGTAGCATTTTTGTCTAAAGTGTCGAAAGGCCACGAGCATACCAAACCAAGATCCAGTGTCGCTTTTACCAAGCTGCAAAAGAATTTTTTTAGAGAAAATTCTGTAAAATAGCAATAATAATAATAATTAAGAGAAATAAAAAAAATTGTCACTATAAATACAGTCTAGACACTATGAACATCGTGATATTATGGAAGATAGAAAACAAATCATGAAATTTAGCCATAACAAAACAGATAACTACCATGCCTTTTTTTGAAAACCTCGTTTGCAGTTATCTCCCATTAGTAACTCAACTCTCTAAGTTTTTGTTCCTCTCTGCCGTGACCAGGTATTGAACTCACATTTGCTTTTTGGTCAAGTCACTGGATTACATCAATCAACGCTTTTATCCCCCCCCTGGCCAGATATATGGGTAAACGATTTTTAGATTATTAGACATGAATAATATTTTTTTAAAAAGACACCATACAGTACAAATGTTCGTGTGACACGTTTTGTCCTTCATGTGATGTTTACGTCCGTCGTGCTCCTGCGTAGTGGCATCGATAGAGACATCACTTTAGTTTGATAATGTTCTAAAGAATGAAACGTCTTACATGAAAGATTTTTTATAATTTGACATAGCATTTGTCATATATATATATATATATAAGGCTTGTCCCTTAGGTTGATTTGTGTCACCCTCAGCATCCTGACTACAGAGTTTCATTGACTGACACATCTGTCCACTCGTCAGTGGGTATCTTATTGACTGCTTATACTTCCAGATATTTCTATTTTATATGCACTTATCATTGGTGCAAGTGTGTTGGCTTTTTTTTTTTTCATAATATATGCGTTGGATTGCGTGTGCCCGTTTGTGCCAGTGATTCCATAAATTTCGTGTGTGAATTTAAACACATGGCTTCGTAGCTATAATTAATACAATTAAACTGGCAAAAATAGAAACTTGATATAGCATTGTTTTTATTCAATAAATTAATTATTAGTCATTTTTACTAATTATTTTTTTTCAACTAAACTTGAAAATGACTGATTTTTTTCTGAATTGTTACTGATCTAAGGTTTTACAAGATGTGAAAGTAAAATTCGATCTTTGATTGGCTGAGCTAAAATCTGTCGCTACCGTCCAAAGACGGTTTAAAACTCATTTTAATAAAAAAATATAAAATAAAATAAAGGCTCTACACGGAAATTTCATATTTAAGCGGATGAAAAAAAGTTTCAAGAGACATGTTTTGTGAATCATAAGCTATGACTAAAGTGAAGACTAAAGTGAAGGAAGAAACCATAGCAGCCGTAGAACAGTGAGTCTGTTGGTTAATTGCCGTAGTGAGTCTGTTGGTTAATTGCCATACGTGATCAACGCTTAGGCTATTGTGATCTCTTTCGAGATTTCCCAGCAGTAGGTTGCGAGTACTTTCTGCAGTTGACCAGTTCCCAACGAAGGATATAGAACCCAATCTTTCCTGCTATTTAACCCATAGCTGGAAAGAGAAAACATGGATTAATACCTTTCCCAAGGGTATTTGTGCGTAAGTAGATAAAACGAAATCGACGGGAATTTAGACTCGGTTCTCCAATTTCCCACCCGAGTTGATATCCATTACATCACATTACTGACTGGACAGAAAATTTTCTCGCAATAGCTTGCCATTACTTTCTGCGGTAGACTAGTTGCCAACCAAGGCTAAAGAACGCAAGCTGCGTGGCTATTCAACCCATAGCTGGAGGGTTGAGAAGAGATAGATTAATACAATTTCCAAGTGTATTTGCGCGTAAGTGAATGCAATGAATTCAACCGGAATTTGAACTCGGCTCTCCGATTTCTCATTCCGGGACGATATCCACTGCATCACAACTGCACAAATTTTCTGAATTATATATTTTTTTAACCTTACATATTAATTCTAACATTTAGAGTTACAAAGCTATAACTATTTAAAATCGCGCACAGACTTTATAAACTCTTTGTATCACAGACTGAAGCAAGGATCCCTTGCCCACTTTCCCCGAATCTATGATATACCCTCCTGAACCTGCTACACCTCAATTTTTACAAGGCAGTATTCATATAAAATACAAATTCTTTTGTAATCTAATAATGAAAAACAATGGATCATATGCAATATAGCTGAAAAATTGAAAATAAATACAATATATCAGAAATACAAATTAGAGACATGTCATAATAGATAATCCATCTTAAAATAACAATATTTTACGGCAATTTTTAACATCAACTTGAATTTTTTTCTTCTTAACAACTTGAATAATTTTAACACATTCAATACTATGGATGAAAAATAGTGAATTTTATATCGCGTTTTTTCGAGACTTAACATGAGAAAAAAAAACCTCACGGATTTTGACAAAAAAACAAACAAAAAACTTTAGAATGACTTCAAAATTCACGAAATTTTTAATCCTTTAATAGTCAGTTGTGATTAATTTAATTTGTAACGTGTATAAATGTGGGTAGAAAAAAAAGCAAATGATGATAAGATAGCGGGAGTTACAAAGTACTGCCCGAAGCCACCAATCAAGCCCCCAATCAAGCTTTTTCCCTCGACTTGAAGGCTCGTGGGTAGTACGTACGGAACCTAATTTGTGTACATGCTACGTATGCTTTCGTATGCGACAACGTGTAACTTAACTCATACAAGAGGAAGGTGTTACTCAAAGTATTTGTGCTGACAAATATACCTGACTGTTACATTGCAGCCATGTGAGTCTGTGTTACTTACTTTGATTCAATAACTGACTTTGTTCCTTTGTCGATGCAAGGGAGGTTCTCTCCCTTATAAACCACATTGTAATCGCTCATTTCGACTTGATTGATTTGATTCAATGTCGTTTCTATCTTCATTTTACGGACCATGTCTGCTGGAACATAAAACTGCGTCAACACGCGTTTCGATTGGCCTTTGACTATTTCAGGCGCAGTGTCGTTTCCAGTTATGGCGCCGATAAAACTCGTCACATTGCTTAAAGGATCTGTCGTCTGAAAAATAGAAATTAGTATTACTGTCTGTAGTCACTGATTTCCGTATTAGTATTTACTAATAGATTTTTCACTAAGAACAATATCAAAATAAATCTGCTATTTGCTTTAAATCCTCTTAACTGTTCTGACCTATTATAGTAAATTAAATGGTGTCGATTCTTTCCGGATATTCAAGTTTGTGCATTTTTGTTTTTTACACCTGAAGTAACTGGTGGATTATATTCGACGTTAAATAACCAAGAGCTTTCTCAATACCCTGACATTCTTGGTATTCTAATTGATGACAATGACAAACACACGAATGAAACAAAAAGAAATAGGAATATTTATTATATCGGAAACATTTTTTGGCTGAAGAAAATTTCGAGGAAAGCTCATTAGAGTCTATATAAAGAATGAAGGAAAAGTTGAACTTATTCTGCTGGAAAATTAAAGAATGAGTGATTGTATAGTCTAAGACATGTGTGGCTACTACACGGAGCGCTAATTTTAGCGTCCAATCTTGATCTTGGCCCGAAGTGAATGGGACTAGCCTCTAGGAATTTACAGCACGCATGCTCACATTTTTACGCATGCCTAAAAGTTTTTTAGTAACTCACTTGTTCTATTATATTGAAGTATCTTTCTGAGTATGTGAGCGGTACTCATGAGCACAGTCTTTTGAAGCTCAGTTAGCGAAGTGTATCATGGGATTATCTTAATACTTCCTCTAAGAAATATTCTGTCTTATCTTTTCCTTTTTCCAGAATTGAAAAGGTTCCCAACTATCAAGGGTTGGCATCAAAGTCGCCTTGTCTGCTTCATCCTTCAATCTAAAAATGTAAATCTTCTCGGCATCCTGCTATGATTCTCTCCAATTACACCTCATGAAACATGGCCAACTGGTTACGGCCAAGCAACTGATAAGTAAAACTCTGGTTCTGAACAGGATATTTACTGCAGCCCTTAATTTAACAAGACAAAACATCTGCATGCTAACCCCCCCTCCAATGAATTAACATCAGAATCAATGAAAGTCATGATTAGTGCTATGCCACTACCCGGCCCTGGTCGCTGTTGGCTTCGATCCAGTCAGCTGGTCGTAGATTGACTCTGTCACGGTTTTCTCCCTTGTTCCACGTTGTGTTGATTAATCACAAGGTAGTCACGTGAGTTTTCCACTAGCTGTCTCTCTGCCGAACTAAACCAAACCGGGAAGAATGCACACAATAAGTAATAAAATAAAGAAATATAGCACCAAAGGAAATAAGTGGACCGACGGCTGAAAAGTGTTGCAAAACAATGTCTTTATATATAGATTATACAGAATAGTCTCTTGGTCTAAACAGCACCAAATATGCCACCACCCGGAAAATTAAGTGGAATATACACAAAATGCTCTTCTGGGATAATTTCCCATCCCTGCTTCTATCAACTGGTAGCGGAACGGACGTTTCTTAGGTAAATCGAATTATTTTCCTAAGCAATAACGAGGAATCTGGCTGGCCGCAGCTCGTTGCTCCGAACAGAAGTCTAAGTTCGCCATAAGTCCAGTCAACTTGTTTGTTGTTTTGCCGAAGTACTGGGTCATTCTCTTTCAGTTAGCAATTTCAGACTTGTCTGCAAATTCTCTTGCCTATCTCTTAACTCTGGTTGGTTGATTGGCGACAAGCTTCTCTACGGGCGGCACCCAACGGCATGGCAATCATCTCTCTGTCTCTTTACTTCTTCTATGGTCATTACGTTTCTGGACCGGGAAATCGAACTCTCTGCCACTCGAGCTGCAACTCACGCAACTGCAACTGCAAACTGCATTCAGTTGTCGATCTCAAAACTTCATCTGGAAATTCTCTTCTGTATTTAACTCTAGTTAGCCAGCATCAGGCCTCTTCTGTCGATCTCTGTCGTTCCGACTTCAACTGCAACTTTGTAAATTCTCTTCTGTCTTTAATTCTGGTTAGCCGGCATTAGACCTCTTCTGTCGATCGCTGCAATTCCGACTTTGACTTCTCTGTCGCTCTCTGCAGCTCAAAACTTTGACTGTAAAATCTCTTGTCTGTCTTTATCTGGTTGGCCGCCAGTTTCTGCGGTTAGCGCTCAACAACATGGCGCCTATCTTCGTCGTTACATCTTTAAGCCGGTAATTGTAACTGAACTTGAACGCCAGCTCGTCTCGTCTCCGGTCCAACTCAACGCCAACTCATTTTAATCCCTCGGGACCCTGTATTTATGCACGTGCCATGGTGTGGGGCCGACGGTTGCTGAGTGTCTAATCCCCCATCTCGGCAACCAATAAAATCCTGAGGTTAGCTGCTTCTCATTGTTACCTGTGGTTTAGCCAATGGGATTAGTCTTCTTTCCATGACGTCAATTGTTAGTCGTCTCCCCCTTTCGGGGCTTGTTCACAGGACCAATGGAATCTCTCTCAATCTTATGACATCATCTCCCCATACCCCTTTTCTGGGCTGGACATAACCGAATTTTCTTTCTCAAAATTTTTTCTTTCTCATGAAACAATTTCGGGGACTTTTTTTTCTTAAAACAATAGGTATTAACCTTTTTGAACTGTCTTCGCCCAAAACAAGTTGACAAGGTTCAATTGACATTGTTACCCAAATAATAATTTCTACGCACATGTTTTTAATATCCATTCTCTGAGTCACCTATATTTTCAAGTGACAAGAATGCCTTTACAGTTTTACCCTGATGTCAGTGAAAACACTTTTTCTCTAAGTACTTTGACTTGGAATCAAAACATTTGTTCTCTTTAATTCTTTTCACGAGTCATGCCAGCCAGACAATCGGACACAAAATGAAATCCCCTTTTCCTTTACCCAGAAAAAATAACAATTAAATTTATCTTTACTTTATGTTTAGAATGACCGTCGCTAGCTTTCTTTGGGTGACTGAAACCGACATCTATTGTTTCTGGCTTGAAACAAATTTAGTCTCTTCTTTCTTTTTCTTCTTTCTCTGGTCTTCCTTTTCTATTCTTTTGCCGGCCAAAAAAATAACAATTGAATCTATCTTTTAGGTTCAAGGATGACACTTGTCTTTATGGGTGGGCCCAAATCGAAAACAAATCCATTTCTCTTTTCTTTCTCTTCTTTCCGGGTTTACAATATTAGAGATATACCAGGTTTTGTTTTTCGTCCCTGCTTTCTTTTTTAAGATAAAGATTTTCCAGCTACAGTTAATAATTAGTTAATAAAATTAATCACCTCCGTTTTCTTTGCTCATTCGGAGTATAAAAAAAATTTCTCTTAGTATGTTCTCTTATGATCTACAATAGCAATTCGAAGATTTTCCGGTTATGGTTATTAATTAAGTAATAAAATTAATTATCGCCGTTCCAAAATGTTGTTATAGTGCAGCATCAGGGCAATTATTATTATTACTACTACTACTATTATTATTATTATTATTATTATTGCTGTTGTAGTTACTGTTGTCGTGCGTGATATCATCTTGCCAGTGAGTAACTTTAACTGCCTAATTACCAAATCCCCGCCGACGCCGGATCTATAAGTAAAAACATCCCTACCGGAGAGTTATCTATGTACATTTGGAAGCTTTCATTTAGATGGAGAGCATTTTTTTTAATACGTGCAGTTCAGCACGAAGTAATGTATTATAACTCTGAGATGCTGGTGTGTCCAGGAATTTTACTCACATGATTTTCGATACCCTTCTTTCTTTGTCCACGCCTTTCATGTTTAATAATGCAATCTTTCTGAAGGACTAGGCACGTTGATGCAATGTAGTCAACAATTTCATCAAACTTATGGTTTAAGCGACAGGCGGGATTTGAGACGTCTTTGTTGATTTTAACCTCGTCGGTATTTGTTGTAAGACATTTGCACTCTGCTGCCATCTTAAGTCCTTCTGACAACCGCTCAAGGCCACTGTTTATGGTATAAGCGACAGGCTTTGATTTGAGCCATCTTTGTTGATTTTAGCCTCGTCGGTCTTAGTTGTAAGACATTTGCACTCTGCTGCCATCTTAAGTCCTTCTGACTCCCACTCAAGGCCACTGTTTATGGTATAAGCGACAGGCTTTGATTTGAACCATCTTTGTTGATTTTAGCCTCGTCGGTATTAGTTGGAAGACATTGGTCTTGTGCTGAAATCATAAGGTCTTCTGACTCCCGCTTAAGACCACTGCTTCTTACCTACTGATAAGTTTGACGAACAGCGGTTCCTTGTTCATCCAGGAGTTTTCAGTATTCACAATACTAGAGGTTTAAATCTTCATTGTTATTCTAAGAATTTTCATATAAGCAGCTTCCGCCAGTAACTTTCAATTTTCTTTGCTGCAACAATGGGAGATGCAGGATATTTATCGTCTTTAGTATCTATTACATCGAAGGAGTTTGTTGCTACTGTTATGTTGTGGGATCTCATCTTTTTGTATATGATAATGGACTCGACTGAGTATACATATACTTCTGCCATAGAGAGATGGGCAGTAGAGAGTATTCGTAGACATCCGTTACAGTCATCGGAGAATACCAGAATTGTTACGTAAGTTACCGAGAGATACCGAAGTTACCCAGAAACTACCGCATCGTAAGTCAGACTAGCTCTGAGCTCCACTCAGCTAGAATAATATACACGGATATACTATTTCCAACGACTTCGCTTCAAGACTTGTATATATTTATTCCTTACTAATAGTATTCCTGGATTTACTAACCTGCGTTCAAGTTTGTACATTACGTTCAATATAACCTACATTTCTATCTCCATATCTGTTTTGTTGTTCATTATTTTGTGCGGTTCCTCACCCGGAATCCACAACATGCTGATATTATTATTATTATTATTATTATTATTATTATTATTATTATTATTATAGAATTCAGGATTTTCGCGTTGGTTTTTAAAATAGAACGCAAATCTCAATAATAGTTACAAGAACCACTTCCAGAGGCATTTTCTGGGGATTTAAACTGTTCTTGCTTCTTATTTTCTTTGTGATTTCTTTAAGATATTTGTTAAGCCTTGTCTTCACGGTGCCTAGTGCTCCATTGAGCACTGGGATTAATATCGTCTTTGCTTCTGTTGATTTTAATCGATATAGGAATGTCTGCAAAAACATTCCCTTCTCCAAATTTATAGACAAAACACCCAGATGCATGCTGGGATTTTTCGTAGCCAATAAGATAGGCCAATTTTCAGTCTCATCTGACTTATTTTTATTCTTTCTGGCCTTGTTTATATCCCCTTTATGAATTAACAACATTCTTAGTTCGTGAACTTTTTGCTCTATTACTGTTACTTTGATTATTTTGTCTTTCATATTGTGTTTGCTTAGTTTTATTTTCGTTCTTTTCTTTTCTTTTTTTTTTCTCGTTATTGTTTATTGTAAACTTTGACAAGACAATTCTGTTTGTTGGGCCCGTCTGTCAGTTATATTTATCTATGGTTAATTGCTCGACATTTTGAAATGACAAACGAATGTGGTAGATCGTCTTCTGTGATACAATAATGTAAAGTCTGTGTTGTTTGTTTTTTACACCATTGTGCAAATTAAAAAAAAAAAATAATGTCTTACTAGAATCTTTCACACTTTAACCGATCACGTATACGTCGTCTCTTGGCGTTGTTTTTCTCTTCCGACCGCATTTCCCTTTACGTTTTAGGCTGATGGATCCAGTTTGTATTTTTGCCTTGATGACACCACTGATAGTTGAAAAGTTGACACCAACAATATCCGCGATGTCTCTGTAAGACTTACTAGTGTGTTTGTGCAGCCTTACAATTTTCGTATGCTTCCTTGGAGTAACATCAATCGCAGACAATGGTTGTAGGACAACTAATCGACAGTCGAAGCAATAGTCTCTGGGCGTGATAAAAATCGGATGCAATCACGGATGACGCAATATTTTTCAAGGCCAAACAAATTTCATTATGCACTCCGAAAATAATTGCAGCACACCACTGCAAATGACCTCATCTGAAGAAAAATTAGCAATCGATTACATCCTGTAACTCCAGTTGGTTTAAAACTGACCGTATTATGAATGAAAGGAAACTAAAGCAGTTGTTTCGATTCATTTGCACGTGGCTGTAGTCAGAATTGATAACAAATAATGTGGTGATATGTCTGTATTTTATATAAATGTAATGGTGGCTTCCTTATTCTCAAGAATGTTAATCACTTTTTTTTGCTACTTGCTTTCTAGTTAATTTTGTTTTTAAAAACTTTAAATATTTTGTCAATCGTTTATCTTCTGTTTCCTTAATTCTTGTTCCTTTATTGTTCTCTCTCTATATTGTTTTTTCTTATATTCTCTCACACTAAGAAATCCGTTGCGCCTTAGTGGTTTTATTGTCTTTCTTGGGATAAAATAATTTAAATAAAAAAGAACACGATGATTATGCACTACATCATTCAGCGTTCTTTCTATAGTTTTCTAACTCTCTTACTCCCCCTCCCTCACTCTGTCTATCGATCCCAAGCACACACACATACATACGCACACACACATAAACTTCTTCCTCTTTCTTTTTTCTTGCTTTCTCCCTGACCCTTTTATCTCTTTCTCCTTTTCATGCCTTTTCTTTCCCTTCCCACACTGTCACTCTTACAATTTCTCTCACTTTTTCTTCTTCTCATTTTCTCTTATTTTCTCTTTTTCTCTCTGTCTTTCTTAGTTTTCTACTTATTTTCTATTATAATTTTCCCTCATAGTCTCTCTTTCTTTCTTTCTTTTTTCTCTCACTTTCTCTTTCATTCTGTTTTTTTCTCTCACTTTCTCTTTCTTTCTTTTTTTTCTCTCACTTTCTCTTTCTTTCTTTTTTTTCTCTCACTTTCTCTTTCATTCTGTTTTTTGTATTTCAGATAGTAGTAGCTTTCCTGGACTTTTCTTCTTCTTCTTTTTCTTCTTCTTCTTCTTCTTCTTCTTCTTATTATTATTATTATTATTATTATTATTGGTGGTGGTGGTGTTGTTGTTGTTTTTATTGACACTATTACGATAAAAGCACACTGAAAACACCGGTTCTCGTTCGATCAGGGAAGTTAAGCAGTGTCATTAGCAAAGCGTTTTGGGAACCCCTATACTCTAAACGACAGGACTAGCAAGCTGGTGGTGGATACAATATCGCTACTTATACTAACAGAAAACCTTGATATGAGGAGCTTTTGAACTGAGAGTTCGCAGGAATTACCTGGAGTTGGACAAGAGAGAATGGGATTCGCAGTATTTGATGTTCTTTTCTGGTAAAACGTTTATTTTCAGGTCCCCCCTCGTGACTTAAAAAATAAACCAATCATTTCTTCTTTTCACCGGCAAGGTGTAGCCAATACTTTTCAAATTATCCTCCAATCAAATAGCTGCAAGATTTATTCTTTTATTTTTCAATATTTTTTGTGCAACATCTCAGTGCTCCAAGGATCACTGGCTCTTTAATTACGTTCTTTACTAGTCCTTCCCAGTCTTTCATACTTTAAATTATTGCTGTCGATCTTCATTGCTTTCAATTCTCGTGTCAAACGGACAGGAGACTTCAATCAGGTAACGAATATTTTTTCTGTTTGTCCAACCGGACTAAATCTGGTTTAATGCCTTCTAAAGTTAACATTGTCTGTGTTTGATGATTCCACAGGATTTTCAATTTGCTATTTTCCGCCACTTATTTCTCTTTTGTGATCAGTCACTCAGTTAAGTGCCACAGATGATACACGCTTGGACGATCATGTTTCAAAAGAGACATGACTGACTGGACAGCAGATTTTCCAGCAGTAGGTTATCATTACTTTCTGCAGTAATCACTTTTGAGATCACATGGTCATAATACTTGTCCCAGCATCTAAAGACTTTCTCTGCATCAAATAAATTATTATTATTATTTCAATTGATTTTTGTTGTACACTCCTTTCCTTCCGGATCGCAGCCAGAGATCTAAGCTCAGAAATGACATCAAATCATTTTACAATAAAGATTTTTATTAAAAGAATAATAAATAAAACAACCTAAGACTACACAAATTTAACGTATATAAAGCCTTTCGTAACTTTTGTTTTTGTACAACATCCTAGTGCTCTAATGATCATTGGTACTGTAATTATTTTATATTGTTAGATTTTCTCAAACTTTCAGAATTTCATACTTTAAATCATTGTAGTTGTCGATTTTCATCTTTGCTTTCAGTTCTTATGCCAAATAGACAGGAAACATTTTCTGTCTGTTCGGCAGGACTATATCTGGTTTGTTATTACTGTCTGCATCGGAATATCCTACGGGATTTTTAACTTGCACTTTCTTCACCTTTGCAACCACATGGTCATAATACTTGTCACATAATTGTTACATAAGTACGAATAAGTAATGGCAACAACTTTATCATACTTCCACTTCTTAAACTCATTCTGAGATATGCACTTACATTCTGATGATACACGACTAATAGTCCATCTCTTCTTTTTTCTCATTATTATTTATTCAGTTATTCTTACTACTTCTCTCTCTCTCTCTCTCTCTCTCTCTCTCTCTCTCTCTCTCTCTCTCTCTCTCTATAAAAAAATACAAGGAACCATACCATTTTAATACCAGTAGTATTAAGTGCTGTTTTCAGATTGAAAGAAAACACTTTTGGTGTCTGCGATCCGAGTTTAACTTGAATTTCTAACGGATTCGTGGCAGTGACTGCGTCAGCAAGTTTAACTACCAGTTGCATCAATAAGGTCGTCTTGTCGAAGAAAGCGCTGTCATGGACGGGGTCCGTTCCTAAAGAATTTTAAAAAAGAAAAATTCAGTTAAAATTTTTAATTTATATAAACTTCATCCGACAGCAAGGCCACTGATTGAGAAATTTTGAGAAGAATAGAACCACCTCTTAATTGATGTTGTTCCCAGGTCCACTCTGATCCGGGGTGGGAGCACCTGTTAGCGGGAGGGGGTCTCAGCTATGGGCAATGAAATCATAAAAATAGACTTTTATAGAAAAAATACAAGCAATACATTTTTAAAATACTCGCAATACATTTGATTTCGACAAAACCCTCTTTACAAAAATATATCAACAAAACCTGATCTACAAAATGATTTCTTACAAAGAATATATATTATATTTATATGAAGACGTAATTAATGTGTCGTGTCTGTTATGAAAAGTTGTACGTTATGAACATTTTTGAGCATGCGTGTAGGAACGGATTGCAATGGATTAATTAAATTAGTTACGTCTTAACAATCACCACACTAAAGATGATCTTGGAAAAGACTAAAAGTTCTTGGGACTGTAAAAATAAAAATAAAACTAATGCCTTTCTTGCTATTTTTAATCACGATACAAGAAACTTATTTGTGAATACAAAGGAATCAAAATAAACATAATTAGACACAATATGTCCAAATTATTTAATCAAACATTTCTAAATGAAAATGCTTGTAAACACACACAAACACACACACACACGTACACACGTACGTACGTACATATAAAAATATATATATTCAATTTATTTGTTTAAACATTAATTTTAATGGATAGTCGTGTTTGAAGAAGATACTCTGTTTTTATAATGAAATATTATATCTACCGGCCAGAATAATCGAGAAATTTTAAACACATTCTTTTCTTATTCTAACAGCAAATCCTTCGTTGTCTAAGACACGTCAGATCAATTGACGGTTTCCCCGAGGGGACGCAGGTTTGAATCCCACCAGAGAAGGCATATTTCCCTAACAATATTTCTCGATTATTCAGACCGATACATTTATAAAATTATGCTGTTTCATCATAAAAAAAAACAGAGTATATATTCAAATAGGTGTATATATTAAAAATAATTTTTAAACAAATAATTATAAATATGTCGGAGTTAATCCCTTTAAAATAAAAATATATACATATTTATATTTCGGTGTGTACCTGCGTGCATACACATATGTATATAGTTTTCCTTTATAAATATCATATTGCTTTGATAAGGTCGTTTTGAATGGGCATGCCTCTTCATCCTACAGCACAAATACTGGTGTCCTTCAGGGCTGTATCCTGGGCCCGACGCTGTTTCTTATTTTCATCAATGACCTCCCAGATGAGATCAAGTGCCAAGTAGGCATCTACGCAGATGACACCACAATTTACTCCCGCATCAGTAAGAAACCCGGCGTGGCGGACAAACATAATCTCGCTGCTGACCTTGAACGGGATCTACACTCTGTGGTGAATTGGGGCAAGAAGTAGCTTGTCAATTTCAATGCGTCTAAGACCAAGCTGTTGTCTGTCAATCATCACAGGTAACCTCTCCTGCCTCCCATAAGCATGGACCAAGCGCGTCTCCCTGAGAGCAATACACTGCGCCATCGAGTCCATAGCTAAATCCACTGTTAAGAAGGTTGGGTACACTGTGTCGGGCCATGATGTTTTTCCCGCCTGAATCTATCCTGCATATGTACAAATCAACCATTCGACCGTGCATGGAATACTGCTGCTATATATGGTCAGGCGCCCCTGCCGTTCATCTCAGTGTTCTCGACAGGCTCCAACGGAGAATCAGTAATATGATAGGTACCGACTTGGCGGCTCGACTACTGCCACTTCCCCACTGACGAATTGTGGCCTCCCTTTGTCTGTTCTATAAATACTTTCATGGCTTCTGCTCGAACGATCTTAAGGCACTGGTGCCTCCTCAACAGGTGTTTACTCGTGCAACCAGACTGGCAACTGGGTCCCACCCACTCACAGTTAGATTAACCAAATGCAGACGACAATTCTACTCTTGCAGTTTCTTCTCTCACACTTCCCGCCTGTGGAACTCGCTCCCATATTCTTGCTTTCCTGGCGGCTACAACCTCCAGGAATTTAAATGCAATGTCAATACTCATCTATTAACCACTTGACTCTAGTTCTTTCCCCACCCCGTATATCCTTTCCTTTCTCTCTATCTTTGAAACTTTCATCACACCTGCATTCTCATCTTTCTATTGCTCCTTTCTAACTGGTTCGTCTTCCTCTTCACTCTCTTCTAATTAATCTTTTTACACTTATGTAGCCCCCTGCACATTAGTGGCATTACCGCATTGCTCGGGGTGATGCGATTAATATATATATATATATATATATATATATATATATATATATATATATATATATTTACATCCATATATATATATATATATTTTAATATATATATGTAATTAAATTTCTTGTTTTTTAAATTGAAATAATTTTAAATAAAAAAACAAACTTAATTATATTACACTCTAAGATATATGTTGCATTGTGTACATTTTTAAAAAGTAAATGTCGCAGAATTTTACATTCTAAACTTATTGGTTCTCTTCATCTGGATATATATATATATATGCACACACGGTATTCAATTTACAAATTTATATATCAGACAAACGATAATTACAAAAAAAAATAAAGAAAAATGTTATCGTTCAGAACTACTCGGGCAAAATACAATCATTATTTTACACACACACACACACACACACACACACACACACACACACACACACACACATATATATATATATATATATATATTAGTCATCCACATACAAGCCTGTTTCGCTATATCACAGTTCATCAGTGTGGCTAGACACATCCACTTACTCCTGGCCGTTATCAAAACTCGACCGATTTGGTGTCTCTCGGAGTCGCTACTCCCTAAGCCATAGGCGCATGGAATCAGAGAAGGGAAATTTTAACGTGTTGTATATAAGCAGTGTATACACATGCCAGTCACCGAAATAACTCAGTTCATTTTTGAAGAGTCACGCTTATATCGCAGAAGTGGAAATTGTTTTTAAAAATATTCTTCTCTAGAGAGCTCAATCCTAATGAGAGCATAATATATTAGTCATCCACATACAAGCCTGTTTCGCTGTATCACAGCTCATCAGTGTGGCTAGACAAATCCACTTGTTTCTGGCCGGGATCAAAACTCGATCGATTTGGTGTCAGTCGGAGTTGCTACATATTATCCTACTTCTATAGCACAAAGTCCGAGTTTCATGCACCTTTTTTAACATCAAAAAATATTTATAAAGCCCCGAGCTACACATAAAATTTAATAAAAATACAGTTAAATAAATCTGCTGGTGGTCTTCTAATTTAGAAAATCACATGAGGAGAGAAAATACTAAACAGTTAAAAAATTGCGTGCAGTAGAACATCGTTAATACAAAATGTAACTACAGAGACAAAACCAAATGTCTGCTTAAAAGCGTTTGTAAAATCCAAGGAGTTGTCTACAAAGCAGAAGTCGAAGACAAAATATACTTGGGTTGTATTGAAGGCAGTTTTAAAAAAACGATGGAATAATCACAAGTCAACATTCGAACTCGAAAAATTTTGAAATAGCGCCAAACAAGCATACCAAGTAAAAAACTTAAAAGACAAAAATCGTGGAAAATATTAAAAAGGTTAAACTTTGAAACGGCAGGTACAACTGCAGATTGTACCAAGAAGAGAAGTTGGCTATCGTATTATTTCCAGAACGACAAACGCAACTAAATGAAAAGTCTAAAATAATGTCCGGATGTTTCCAATAACAAGCCACTTCCTTATTCTGAAGTTGCAGTTATAAACTTATAAAAACGTTAACCGTTACGCAATCAGTCAATACAAATCGAAACCAAAAACAGAGAAAGGTCAAAACCATGGTAGCGTAATCGGTTGATCTCCCTTATAAATATATATATAGAGAGAGATATATAAAGAGAGATAGAGAGAGAGAGAGAGAGAGAGAGAGAGAGAAGCATTTAAAATATTTATATATGTGTATATGTGCTTGTATATATATATATATGTATATATATATATATAGAGAGAGAGAGATGTCCAGTCCGTAAGATTACCTTAATATAAAATATTAAGTGTTATATTAATATAGAGAGCTCAATGGATGTTATCCAGAGCAATATGATATTTATAAAGGAAAACTCAACACATCATTTCAATTGGTTATAAATTATACTTCATTTCAATGAGCTTAATTAGCTCATTTCATCAGACCACACAATATTCCTTCCATTTGGTACATTTATTCCGGCAAAATTTGTTGTACCAAATGGAAGGAATATTGTGAGGTCTGATGAAATGAGCTAATTAGGCTAATACAAATTAATTATAATTTATAACCAATTGAAATGACGTGTTGAGTTTTCCTTTATATATATCTGCATATATATATATATATGTGTGTGTGTGTGTGTGTGTGTGTGTGTGTGTGTGTTTGTTGCAGAGTAGTTTTCGCACTGAAGGTTATAATCGTGCTATGTCGGTTGCGAATCGACTTAACGCATTCAAAATGTTAGGATCTTGGTAATCTTCCACTGAAAGCTGACTCCTTAGTATTCGGTTAACTACCGACTAATATCAACTGCCTAGTAGTTCTACTAAACTCCAGTAGAAGTCTAAAGAACTTCCATGAACTTCCCAAGTACTTCCTGTTAACTCTTATTAATATAGAAGGGAGAGTCCATTATCTGAGGAATAGGTGTGTTTCCCCATAACAATATATATATATATATATATATATATATATATATATATATATATATAGTATTAAATTGTAATGATGCTTTGTGAAGAAATTGATGATTTGTCAATAGTTTACTCATAGGCTTTTGTGCGGATTTTTCTTTTAAGGTGCTCAATATCACAGAGAACGTTAATAGAATTAATGTGGAGAGGTTCTTCTATGTTGTTTCAGTCATACGAACTTTGAAGTTTCGTGAAGGCATCATTATGTTGTCTTCAGTCTACAGGGATTTTGTTTATTCTGAATAAATATAGTAATGCCTTCACGATACTTCAAAGTCGGCATAACTAAAACAACAATGAAAAGGTTAAGCGATAAGCTCTCCCCATTAATTCTCTCACTTTATCTCTCTCTCTCTCTCTTTATATATATATATATATATGTGTGTGTGTGTGTGTGTGTGTGTGTGTGTGTGTGTGTGTATTCTTTATTTGTAAACGAGTTATTACGCGACCTAGGTGGTGTCTTCAGGCAATTTGCAATAACTGATTTTACTGTTTACCGTATTTTTAAGAACGTTCACGTAACCGTGATTTTTTGAACACTCATGTAACGGGGAATAAAAGAACAGAAATTATGGCTAAGTGTAACCATATCAAAGAGTACCTCTTAGGTTCATACAACCATGGATGAAAACGATATAATTTCTTGTAATTTAAAATATTACACGTTCAAAATTTCCCCGTTACGTAAGCGTTCAAAAAAAAAATCACCGTTACGTGAGCGTTCTTAAAAAAAATCGGTAAACGGTAAAATCAGTTATTGCAAATCACCTGAAGACACCAAAGTTCTACAATATAATTGTATTGAACAATTTTTAATACAAATGTGTACTGGTTTAATTTTGTTATGACCAAAAATTAAGTAATTAAACAATCAATATATATATAAAGCATTTAAACCAATTTTGCTTTTTAAACTCACCAATATTCGTCACTGGTCCAAAGTTAATTCCGGCTTTCTTCAGCATATTGGAGTCAGCGATTTCCAGAATGTCCTTTTCTGGAACGATGCATCCCAGGCCACTCCCAACTGCAATTACCCTCAGTGCGCAAATTTGCAGTGATGGGGAAGTTGTTGAAGCATTGACAACCACTGATATGGAAGACAGAGGCGGTATTTTAATGCTGATGTTGTAACCTGTGACATAACCTACTGGCTGGGAAGACACGGGAGCCACTTCTACCACGTCAACTCGTTCTGTTCCACCCTGAAGCAATAGAGAATCACAGCTATACAATGGAGGTAGCAGAGATTTAACAAATTTAGCTGCCATACACACACACACACACACACACACACATAGACACACGTACACACACACACACACACACACACACATAGACACACGTACACACACAGACATATATATATATATATATATATATATATATATATATATATATATATATATATATATAAAGTAGAATCCTTGGTACTTAGTAAGGTAAATTCCAGAGGAGATTAAATCCATTGAGAAGTCAATGTTAAGATTTAACAGAGTATTATAATAAAGAACATAAGTTGGGTGTTTTTATAAACCCTTTGGCAATATTATATTTCGTGGCTCTTATAGCTTGCTTCTCAGACCAAATTCATACAACAATGAATGGCTCAAAATTATCCAGAGAAAAGTCAAGTAAAAAAGAAAGAAGAAAAAATGAAAATGAAAAAGAGAAGAAAAATAGGAGAGAAGAGGTTAACTTAACAGTATTAAATATTAGCATCTATATTATATCAAAACGGCCTTGGCCAAGATTTACAAAGACGGTATTTAAGGAAGTCAGTATATCTTGACTTGGATTTTGAGTTGTCTATTTTAAGATGTATGACATTAATAATCAAAATTAAGGGTTGTATTTTCGCTAGAACAAATGAATTGTTAATTTGTCTTATTAAGTCTAATCGTAATAATAATACTATTATATTATTACATAAAACTTATTGGTAGTAATAATAACGTGATAATAAAAAGACTCTTATTTAAAAACCTTAAAGTAATAATAAAAAATTAATAACACAGATACTAATAATAAAGACAAAATGTAACAATAATTGATAAAAATTACGAAAATACAAAATAATAATTCATAAATCCTATTAAAAAGTATATATATATTCTCTTGTATTAAAATAATATTATTATATAAAACTATAAGTAAAAATAAAAATATAAAAAATAAAAATAAAAGCAGCAATAGTAAAATACACATGATAACCATAATGATATAAAGATTTTAAGGATATAAAGTCTTTAACGGGAAATTCTAGATTTTTTTTCAAAATCAAACTTTTAAGTTGAACTTCGATTTTGTTATGGAATCCTATACCTATTTTTATGTCTACATTTAAAAATTAGTTTATTCCTCTGGCTTAAATGTAGACATGAAAATAGGTATAGGATTCCATAACAAAATCGAAGTTAAACTTAAAAGTTTGATTGGAAAAAAAATCTAGAATTTTCCGTTAAAATTTTATACCCTCAAAATCCTTTTATCATATATATAAATAATAATAATAATAATAATAATATATATATATATATATATATATATATATATATATATATATATATATATATATTAATTAATTAATTAATTGAACATTTTTTTTACCGATACTCGTATTTAAGTAGATATTCTGTTTTTAATTAAACAGTATTTTATATTTATATCTACCGGCCTTAAATACGAGTATCGGTAAAAATAATGTTCAAAATAATTCATTACAAATTGTCGGTTGCTTATAACCAAGTTTCGTTAAAATTCGTTAATTTCCGTAACATGTTTACATTTGTTGACATTACGATACATTTCAGAGCAGATATGTTTGTTTACGGTGAAATCGAAAATTGTGTTATATAAGCATGATAAAACCTCGTCTGATCAAGAGGCTATTCATGGTCGAGTGATCAAGACGGTACCAGATCAAATGGTATGCTTCCCCTATGTAATAGCGGTCGCGGGTTTGAATCCTGCTGGGTAGCACACATTTTCGTAATAAAAATTTATCGTAAATAATCAGGCCGGTAGATATAAATATAAAAATACTGTTTAATTAAAAACAGAATATCTACTTAAATACGAGTATCGGTAAAAATAATGTTCAAAATAATTCATTACAAATTGTCGGTTGCTTATAACCAAGTTTCGTTAATTTCCGTAATATATATATATATATATATATATATATATATATATATATATATATATTAGTACCTTGAATAAGTTCTCGATAATGTTTCATGCAAAGTAATGTTTTACTTACAAAAATTAGTAAGAAACATGTCAGTGAAATTATTGTCCATCGCTAGCCACTACTTTTCCTCATCTTTCTAGCATCATTTTAATTCCACATCGGAAAAACGAGAAATCTTTTTCGTCTAACCACGAGTCGCCCCTTTTTTGTTTGTTTGTTTTTTTTGTTTTTTTTTCCTTTTTTTTCATCTTCATAAGAATGAAGGTGCTGCTCACCCAGGCCAAGTGCTATTGATCGAAACAAGTGATAATCGGACTGGGAAATGTCGGGTGAATACAGCAGATGAAGTAGGACTTCCCGTTTAAGCCTTTTCAAATAGGTTTTAACACGTTGTGCAACATGTGGCCTAGCGTTGTCATGTTAAAAATCAGTTTGTCGTGTCTCTGCTTGTATAGCGGCCATTTTTTTCTTCAATGCTCGGCTCAAACCCATCAATAGTAGTCGATTGCGATCCTCCGTGATGGATTTGGTCGGTTTGAACAGCTCATAACAAACTACACCCAGCTGACCCCACCAAATGTAGAGCAGAAGGTTCAAACCATGGATATTAGACTTTGCCGCTAATGTTGATGTATGACCGGGCTTGCCTCCAAAATCTTCTACGCTTAGAGCTATCGTAGTGTATTCATTGTTCATCTCCGGTCACGATACGATGAAAAAAAATTATTTCCTTTTCTGCCGTTGAAGAAGCTGTTCTCACGTGACAAGGTGCTGTTTGACGTCTCTCGGCTTCAACTCGTACGGCCCTCAATGTCCTTGATATGAATAATGGTCAACGCTTTTAAATGTTTCGAAACTGTTGTATTATCAACTCCTAACGATTCTGCAAGTTCAGCTTGCGCCTGACATGAGTCTTCCAATTGTTTGTTTTCAAACTTGTTCGGTTCGCCAAAGCGTTCTTTATCTTCAACATGAAAATCATTATTATTGAAGCGTCTATACCAATCTCTGCATGTTGTTTCCGGCAGAGCATGGTCGACGAAAGTCTCAACAAGAATTCTGTACTTCAGCTGCAGATTTTCTTCGAATAAAAAAAATAAAATTCGCTGTAAATACACTTCCTTTGACATGTTTAATGCTATGAAAGACAAAGTTGTTTACTTTTCGCAAAATGACATACACTACTTTAGTACTTCCTTATAGATGCGTTACTTTCTGAAACTATACACGCGTAATTCTGGAAATGCCATCAAAAAAACAACGAGAACTTCTTCAAGGTCCTAATATATCAGGCCGGTAGAAATATATATATGAATATACTGTTTAATTAAAAACAGAATATCTACTCAAAAACGAGTATCGATTAAAAATAATGTTCAAACAAATTAAATATGTCGGTTGTTAATTCCATTACATTATAATACATTTCAAACAGATATGATTATTTACGAGAAATCGAAAATTGTTTATATAAGGCTTAATTTGCCTTCGTTTAGACTGTGGAATTATTCGTGGCCGACTAGTCTAAGATGCACCAGATCAATTGATAGCTTCCCCAATGTTGTTAGGGGACGCAGAATCCTCACTAATGACACACATTTTGCTAAAAAAATTCTCACAAATAATCAGGCCGGTAAAATAGATATATGTAAGTATAATATTTAATTAAAAACGGGATATCTACTCAAATACGAGTATCGATTAAAATTATGTTCAAACAATTAAATTACATATATATATATATATACTAAGTACTTCATTCTATCCATCTATTTAAGCAATAACCGAGGAAGAGAAAACATGGATGACTGTCTTTCCCGATGGAATTTGTGCGAAAGTCAACGCAATTGTGTAGACGGAAATTTGCAAACGGCTAAAAGTTCAGACTTTATGCGTCAAAATCCTTTCAAGCTATTCCCACCTCATTTTTACAAAGTCTTTATGAAATAATGATTCAGCTCTTTCAAAGCTGAAATATCCGCTATTCTCTGTTATTCAAAAGCGTGTTTATTTTCTTTTCCGTGTCATACTCAGATAAGCAAGTGTAATTAAAACTAGAATTCCTTTCAGTTCTTTTTTACATTTTATATATATAATGACGGTTAACAAATCTTTCAGAAAATCAATCGTCTTTTTAAATATTCATAGGTGCCACGTAATTTCAGGCTAAATCTTTAAGCCTGACTGATAATTTTATGTGATCACAAGGGAAATAACCTCATAATAACGATCGCATTCTTGATCGCAAGCCTGGAAAAAAAGTATTGTGCGTTGTGCCGGATGTCCTTTGTGGTGCAGTAGATATCAGCTTAGAACGAGAAATCGGAGATCCGAGTTCGAATTTGAGTTGAGTTCGTTGCATTCACTTACGCGCAAATACCCTTGGGAAAGGTATGAATCCGTTGTTTCTTCCTACAGCTATGAGTTTAATAGCAGGACAAATTGGGTTTCATATTCTGTCCAGTCAGTCATGTCTCTTTCGAGAAATGATCGCCCACGAGTGTGTCACGTATGGCACTTGACTTATTGTAGTAAAGGAAAGTGTGAAGAACAGACTCATCATCATCGATTGGATGAAGATGATAAATGGTTGTTAGCAAAATGCGAGCTAAAATTTTTAAATGTCAAAACCAATCAAGTGAAGAAATTTAAATATCTGGAGATTCTTTGAACAAGAAAATGTGACGCCGAATTCCGAAGGGACATTCGAAGCGCGAAAGGTGACTTCTATAAGTTAAGCAAAGTATTAAGAAATACGAAAAAATGTATTTACAAGCAAAGAAGTGTGTCGAAAAGTGCTTAGAAAAAATGCGATCAATAAGAAAGTTGGTTTTTTTTTTAAATGGCCAGTGGGACAGGCATACTGATCATCGGAATAAAACAGTAGAAGTTTCTCAATTACATAATGAGGAAAAATGATTTAAAGAATCCCACAAAACCTATTGAAGGAAAGAGGATCAGTAAGAAGCAGCGGAGACAGAGAAGGATGATAAAGACACGTACCGTTTGCGATAAAAGACAGGAAAAAGTAGAAAGTCGATATCACATAGCAGTTCAACTGGATTTTATTTTACACTATTTACATTATTCGTCTTTGTTGCCATGTTTACGACGTTTCGGCCGTTGTACGTTCCGGCCTTCTTCAGGTGCTAGGAATTTCGAACCGAACCCTTTATTACAATAACTGGGATATACCATTCTCATTCCTTGTTCGAAGCCACTCCTGGTAGTCATAAGTTATCTTTCTTTAACTTTAACACGCTAAGTTATTTGTTTACCACTGTTGAGGTTTTGAAGTCACAACTCTTTGGGTCAAGACACTGGAACTAACCAACGTCTTTATCCATATGTCCTTGAGGACAACAGCAAGTGAATTTCTGGGACTTATAAACCCAATGTTTAGGTAACTATTTTTTACCAGAGTTCATATTGCAATTTTTTTATGTTAATGATTTTCTCTGGTATTTTTACCAGAGCTCATATTGCAATCTTTTTTTTTATGCAAATGATTTTCTCTAGCACTCTATTACTGGATCCCATATTGTATTTAATATTGAATACAATATGAGAACCAGACAATAGTGCGAATAATGCAAATAGTGTAAATACTACTTCATCTCAAAAGTATAGACAAATAGTCGATTTTTTTTGTTTCTCATGTTATTTTTAAAAACGTTCACTCACTTTCTAAAGAGTGTTATTTCAGAAAGTGCAATGTTCATCGGACAGTGTACTGGTTATCAAAATGTTTAACAGTTATTGAACAGTATAATGTGTATCGGAAAGTGTAAAGTTTACCAGAAAATGTAACGGTTATCAGACAGTGTAATAGCTGTTGGAAATTTTAAGGTTATCGGACAGTGTAATGTTTATCAGAAAAGTGTAAAGTTTACCAGAGAATGTAACGGTTATCGGACAGTGTAATGGTTATCGGACTGTATAATGGTTATCGGACAGTGTAATAGATGTCGGAAAGTTTAATGGTTATTGGACAGTGTAATGTTTACCGAAAAGTGTAACAGTTATTGGAAAGGGCAAAGATTATTAGACAGTGCAATAGTTATCGGAAGGTGTAAAGAGTAACAGACAGTGTAATAGTCATCAGAAAGTGTAATATTATCAGAAGGTGTAACGGTTATGGGACAGTGTATTGTTTCTCAGAAAATGTAATGGTTATTGGACGGTATAATGGTTATTAGACAGTGTAATACTTATCAGAATATGTAGTAGTTATCGGAAAGTTTGACAGTTATCGGACAATGTAACAAAAGTAGTAAGTAGGTTTTCAGTCAGCGCCATTTGTGATACACGCTTGGGCAATCATGTCTCCTTCGATCCATGACTGACTAGGCAGAAGATTTCCCCGTAATAGGTTGTCATTATTTTCTGTGGTAAACTGGTTACCGACCCAGAATATAGAACACAATATGTCCTGCTATTCGACCCATAGATGGAGGGAGAAAATTAATATTATTTCCAAGGGTATTTGTGCGTAAGTGAATGAAATGAGTTCAACTGGAATTCGAACTCGGCTCTGAAATTTCTCATTCCGAGACGATATCCATTGCACCACAACGTACAGCGAAATTGCTAGCTCCACGCTCAACCAGTTCCTGTCTAGGCTGCCACGAAGGAAGATAAATGCATACCCAATTTCTCATTGGTATTTATTCCAGAAGGACGAGTCGCTCCGGCTATCCCTACCAGTAACCAATAGGCTATAAGTATAATTATCGAGAAAAGTATCTAGCACCCCAACTGGAGATATAAAATGCAGTAGAAGTTTATATTTACCGGCACTACATCAGCAACTTGTCCCCTCAGTGTCCAGAGTGAATTTTGAAAGACAAGTATTGTTTTATTGTTGTAATAAAGTCCGACGGTAACCCAGTCTTTGCTGTTGTTGCTAAGAGCCGGGTGATCTTCCATTCTCACGGTGATTAATAACGAAAGTCTGTGATCTACTTCATCGGGATATTCACTAGTCACACAGAGATTAGTCATATTAACGAAGGCTTGATCGTATTTATTGTCATCAGAACTGAAAAAACAAAAAAACAAGCACATTAGAAGATGACGCATAGAAGTTCAACGCATAGAAAAATTGAGATTGCTCTATTCATTGCATATACACAAGAACTCCTTGCCATAATTATTAATTGAGGCAACTTTGAAAATTTGCTACGTATATAAATATTCAAGACAGTCAAGTGCCGTACGTGACACACACTTGGGCAATCATGTCTCGAAAGAGACATAACTAACTGGGCAAAAAATTTTTCCGCAGTCAGTCAGTTAAGTGCCATACATGATACACGCTTTGGGCGATCATGTCTCGAAAGAGACATGACTGACTGGACAGAAGATTATCCTACAGTAGGTTGCCATTACTTTCTGTGGTAAACTGGCTGCCAGCCAAGACTATAGAACACAATTTGTCCTGTTATTTAACCCATAACTGGAGGGAAGAAACGGATTAATATCTTTCCCAAGGGTATTTGCGCGTAATTGAATGCAATAAATTCAACTGGAATTCGAACTCGGCTCCCCGTTCCTCGTTCCGAGTCGATATCCACTGCACCACGACTCACATCCGCAGTAGGTTGCCATTACTTTCTTCGGTATACTAGTTTCCAACCAAGGCTATAGGACCCAGTCTGTTCTGCTATTTAACCCATAGCTGAAGGGAGAAGAGATGAATTCATGAGTTTCCCAAGGGTATTTGCGCATAACTGATTGCAACGAATTCAACTGGAATTCGAAAATATTCAACTGCAGGTTGAGTACCCTTTATCCAAAATTTCTAAATCCAAAAACCTCCAAGATCCGAAAGTTTTTCAGATACTGACATGACTTACTACAAATGAAAAATTTCAGAAATCACTGGTATGATTCCTAGGCGATGTGCAGCTGTTGTAAGTAAATTTATCGGCCCTGGGTGGAGGTTCCCAGCCCACCTACGTAAATCACGTTGGCACCAGACTTTTGTTAGCGACCATCACAGCAACACTTTCGTTCGTTTATTACTTATAAGATGTTTCGCAGTAAAGATATTTCCCAAAATATCAAATGGCTTAGGGGGTAGCGACTCCGACTGACACTAAATCAGTCGAGTTTCGATCGCGGCCAGAAGCAAGTGGATGTGTCTCGCGACACTGATGAGCTGTGATTAAGCGAAACAGGCTTGTATGTGGATGACTTATATATATATATATGTGTGTGTGTGTGTGTGTCCATAAAGTTTGGGTGCAGTTTTTAAAAATTATAAGTTTATTTGTAGTAGCGATAAAAATGATATCCATAATACATCTGCCCAAAGTCTAATCACCCCTAAGTATAATCAAACATATACCCCTATCCATAGAATATAGAATTAGTAAAAACTCTTCTAGTGAAGAAGTATTTTATAAACATATAGGTTTTTATGAAAATACCCTAAACAATAGTGGCCGCAAAAATCAGGATATCAAATACATAAAAAAATATAACTATAACAGGAAAAATAGAAAACGAAAAACAATTTGGTATACACCTCCTTTTAACCGAATGGTTAGCACCAAGTTAGCGCTGAAGTTCCTCAATTTAATTAAGAAACATTTCTCTAATAATCACCCTCTAAATAAAATGTTTAATACAAATACCCTTAAACTAAGTTATAGTTGTACAAATAATCTAGAAAACTATCATTAAAAATCATAATAATAAAATCTTAAATCAGCACGTAAAGCAAAGTAAAAATAACTTTCCAAATACTAAAGATAACAATAATACAAACTTATGTAATTGTCGTAACAATTTCCCACTCGAAAATAGGTGTCTAACAAAATCTGTTGCATACCAATGTAATATAACATCAAATGAAAACCCAACTATTAAAAAAGTTTACATTGGATCTACTAAGAACATTTTTAAACAGCGTCGCTATATGCACTTAACTTCCTTCGAAAACAACACGTGCCGAAACCAACATCTCTTTATGCGTGTTTTTGGAAGTTAAAGGATACAAACGAAACCCCGAAAGTAAAATGGAAAACTCAGGAAAAAGCAAGAATTTGTAAGTCGTTCTACGATATCTGACCTCTGGGTTTGAGTGAAAAGCTACAGATTTTAAGGTTTCCTAAAAATAAAGAAGTACTAAACCGTAGAGATGAAATAACCGTTTTATGTAAATATTTTTCTTTAAAATTTGATTAATTATAATGTTTAATTTATAAATTATGCGCTAATATAACTTAAAAATTAAATGTTATTTCACTAAAATTAATGACCCACACAACACTTGTTTTTGTTAACTACAATACACCTTCGTATATTATAATTATTTAATTCTAATTCTAACTTAAACATTCCAGCCCCTTTACTCATAAAGTATTACAAAATCTAATTGAAAAAAATTCTTTACAACTTAATTAATTACAATTTATAACTTATGCTCCAATGTAACTTAATAATTAAAAATTATTTTACTGAAATAAATGATCCACACAATACTTCAGGCCATCCTGCTTCCTTGTCTGATCTCGATCTTCAAACTCCATAATTACCTAATTCTCATTTTGATTGAACAATATTGGCTCACCTAAAAAGCGTATTCTCCAACTACCACTCCCTAAGTCTCTAAATAACCATGAATTCATTTTATATTTTCAAATTAAATAATTTTCACCACTTTTAAATATATCACCTGAAGAAGAACACTCTTATTCTGAAGCATCAAAAAATTATGTAGGGATATAATGCTTTTATAACAAAATTACAATACGAAGATTTACTCTGTATCGAGCACTCTTTATAAATGTAAATGTTTGAACAGTCGGTTTCAATCTACGTGTTCTTTCAATTTCTTATATATATATATATATATATAATAATAATAATAATAATAATAATAACAATAATAATAACTATGATTATTAAACCGACTCTGCGTGTATTCTAATCTCAAAATTTTATAGAAGGGAATTTCTAAGACTATGAATGACCAGCAGAATCTAAATCCGTTATTGCCCTCGGCTATAAAGCTTTGGGCAAAGAGGGGGAAAAAAAGAAAACTGCTTGGGACCGACAATACATACGGTTCCTCCCAGTAAAAAGAAAAAAAACCCTCAACGGAACAAACAACCAGAAAAGAAAAGTGCTCGATACACACAACCGAAAAGTGTTTAACTAAAAGGCAGTAACGCAGAGCAAACACACTAACAAAATAGCAAGATCGCCAAGACCGAAACCGCGGTCGGTCTTGGCGATCTTGCTATTTTGTTAGTATATATATATATATATATATATAAAACTCAACACATGTTTAGAAAGTAATAAATCGACATTTATTTCGACAATGTATTGTAAATTTACATCATCTCATTCAGACCGTTGGTAAAAAATAAATTCACTCAGAATATTTAAAGACAAAACTTTTAAATTCACTCAGAATATTTAAAAAATAATTTTAAATATTCTAAGTTAATTTATTTATTTTCCAAAGGTCTGAATGAGATGATGTAAATTTACAATACATTGTCGAAATCTTGATTTATTACCGTCTAAACATGTATTGAGTTTTCTTCTCAATATATATACTTGAAATCAGACTACGTGATATGTTTCATATACCTAACTCTATAAATATAAAATAACTTAACCGCAACACCTAGTCTGTCATTTTTAAGAAAACTTGCGTAAAAAAAAGGATTGTTTCCTAATTACACAAATTTTTAATTATATGACCAGGCAACCAATAAAGAAAGTAACACTACAACATTCGGGAAAACCTTGTTTTTCAACAAATAACACTAACTAATATATATATATATATATATATATATATATATATATATATATATATATATATACTACCGGTCATAATTATTAGACCATCCCAGTTTTTTAAAAGAAATGATGTATTTGGTACTATTTTTAAGTGAACAATTCTAAATGAAAATAGAATGGTTCTTTTGTTATTACTTTGCAAAATTTTACACTGCAAGGAAGCAAAGATGAACTCGTCCGAATCACCCTCATTTTCTTCATTCTTTCATTGAGGAAACTGCAGTATAGGTAATTATTAAATATTTATAAATTCATTTGATGCACATGTTATTGTGCAGTATTAGCAAAAGAATTATTCTATTTTCATTTACAATTATTCACTTAGCAATAAATACTAAAAATAGCTCCAATTCAATTTAGTTCGAACTTGTAGATCCAATGGTTTATTTTGGTAATAATAATCGCAGAGAATCAATCAGTTTCTTCAAACCAAAAAATTGACCTGAAACCCTTAGATTTCCGGTACTAAACGAACAAATTCTTTTTTATCCTTTAATTGTGTCTTCTAATAATCGTTCGCTGATATTTGGTCTGCCATTATCAGTTGTACAAAGACGCAATAAAATAAAAATTAAAATTAAACTTACGTTGAGACAAATTTCACATTGCTTTTGATGTCATCATCCTTGACGCAAGGAAGGTTTCTTCCTATGTGGACGGCTCGAATACTACAAAACGTGTACTTGGCACCTTGGCTGTCCGTTGGCGCGAGTGATTCGATGTTCAGATTCGAGAAGAATGATCCGGGTATAAAAGTTACATTGACGAGCAGATCGGTACTTGCACCGACCAGCACACTGCCGGATCCTTGAGCGTAATCGACGTTGTAATCTGGAGTTATATTTGCCTGGAGACGAGGAGAGAAAAAAAGAAGAGGAAAAGAATACATTGCAAAAGATTTTATTAAATGTAGGCTTATAAAATCAAATTTTTATATTCTATTTTCAGAAATAGATGTCCGCGCCTTCGGAAAATAAAGATTTCCTATGAAACCTTCCGTAAACCGAAATAGCCTATAACGTAGATTCAATTACATGAACATGATTCTAATGTTGCTAGACCCCCAAAATAAACTTACACGAGATATTCGCGACGACTGATATTGCTGCAGTGATTGGACAAAAATATCGCTTCGATTTTGAAAGCTTATGCAGACTTAAAGAAGGTTTACATGGTATTTTGAGAACATACGATGATCTGCATATTAGAAAAATATGAACCAGTCCAGCATACAGTCATCTTTCAATCAATTGCACATAAGTAAATTACTCCACCTGTGGGGCCTAGAATACACTGACTGCATCGCGCGCAGTGGGGTAAATCTTCCACTTACAAAAAAGGCCACATAGTACATTCAGACTCGGGTTTGGACAACCACTGCCTACCTAGAGATTCAAGTATAACCCCGCCTAATATACACCTATAGACTCAAGTATAAATCAAATATGAACCAGACTAATTGTCTACCTATAGACTCAAGTACAAATCCGACTCATGTTTACTTATGAACTCAAGTATAAAGCCTTTAAATATTTACCTATAATCTTTAGTATAAACCAAACAAATATCTACCATCAGACTCGAGTATAAACCAGACTAATGACTACCTATAGACAGGTATAAATCCTGCCAAGTTCTACGTTCAGAATCATCTATAAACCCGATTAATATATTTTTAGCCATTATCAAAATTAAATTCTCTATTACTTAAAATTTAAAACGTCTAATTTCATCTAATTTCATATGGCAGTGAATGTTGGACAATCTCATCGAAGATGAAGGAAAAACTTGAAGCAAGTGAAATATGGTTCTACAGAAGGATGCTGCGAATATCATGGATCGAGCATGTGAGCAATGATGAGGTTTTGGAAATGATGGAAACGAAGAGAAAATGAATACTGAGCATCAAGAAGAGACAGCTGAAGTTCCTAGGACATGCAATGAGGAAAGAGGGCTTGGAGAACCTGATACTAACAGGCCAGATAGAGGGAAAAAGAGACAGAGGAAAGCAGCGGATAACATATTTGAAGGTAGATGAGAAAAAACAGAAAATCCGCTTGTCTAATGACACAGTGAAGAGAAGGCAAGATGAAATGGCGGAAAACCTCAAGGAACAGCTGGCGGAAAAATTAAAAGTTTCAAAGTTCTCACTACAAATTGATGAGACAACAATCAACAACTCTGTCTTATTACTTGCCTATGTTCAATATATTGATGCAATGGCAATTCATGAAGAAATATTATTCATGAAGGAGCCGATTGACACACGAAGTGACACCATATATGCTGCTGTTTGCGACTATCTGCACGATAATGGGATCCCTCTGTCAAATCTGTTGCAGATTGCAACAGACGGTGCCAGCGCTATGACCGGCATGCACAATGGCTTTGTTGCAAAATTAAAAGAAGTTGCCCCCCATATATTGACAATTCATTGCATTATTCATCAAGAACATCTTGTGTGCTAGATCCCTCAATGGTGACATGGAAGAGGCATTGAAAGTTGCCATTTCAGCAGTGAATTTTGTCAAAGCCAATGCTTTGCATGACTGCCTATTTCAGAAATGATGTGAAGGTGAGGACCATCAGACACTTCTCGTGCACACTGAAGTTCGGTGACTTTCCAAAGAAAATTCCCTTACTCGTCTCGCTGAAATGTGGGATATGGTTCTTATATTTGTTCATCACATGGAAACACAGGCTTGTAGCAAGAAGCAGAAAGGTAAAGCTGAGACTTTGTTTTCAGCGATAAATAACACTGATAAAAAAGCAAGGATTTTCTACCTGGCCGACTTATTTGCGCATGTCAATCAATTCAACAAGACACTTCAAGGGCGAAACGCTAATCTGGTAGATTGTGCTGAGAAAGGACGATCTTTCTTTAACAAATTAAGTCTCTGGAAGATGCATCTGCAAAAGAATGAGTTTGCTTATTTTTGTAATTTGGCCAAAACTGCTCCAAGCCCAGAAGTAATCACAAGCTGCACTGACCACCTGCACAGTTTGAGGAAAGATATGTCCAGAAGATTTAAAGATATCATCGAAATGAGTCCGCCTAGTTGGATTATGGATATGGCACATTTTGACGTCTTAAGTGAGGAAGACATTGATCCCATTATTGCTAGAGAACTTCTTGAACTAAAGGAGAACAAAGTATCAATGGCAAATATTGAAAGGGATGGCTTAATTGGGTGGCTGAAAGTAGGATCATCCCATCCATTGCTCTTTGAAAAAGTAGTTCTGTTCTTACTTGGTTTTTCCATCATTTGGTTGGCTGAGGCAGGATTTGCTGCAGCAAATGATTTACTCACAAAGAAACATCAACAATTGCAGATTAAAAAGAGAGGAGGTTGAACCAAGATTTGGAAATTCAACTTGACAAGCTGATAGATAGACATCAGGAGCAGTTTAGTCATTGACATTTTTACTACATCTTTTATGTTAATAAAAAACATTTTCATGTTTCACGAAATTTTTATTAACGGTTATGTGAGCCTGAGATTTCTTTTGACGCTGGAAATGGGCCACAAGGGAAAAAGGTTGAGAAACACTGCTTTAAAGGAATGTGTTCTTGATTAATTCAAATTCGTAAATAATTATATTGAATATATAACTACATGTTTAACAAGAAGACTTACATTCAAGATAAAAAAGTTAAAATAGTACGGACATGTCATAAGTCCCAACAATATTTTCCCTACAGAGTTCTAAATTAAGCGAAAGAAGAGGCAGACAGACGGGAAATAAGCTGTCGGATTAGAAACCTTCACAAATCCTTCACAAACATTCAGATATTAGCACGTAACTGAGACACAGGGAGGGAGCTGGTCAGGTGCTCAACTACGTATTGACCTTACGTGATGCCTTTAAAGCGAGTAATCTCAGTTTTGAGTTAATAATATATTTTCATTAACATTTATTTTTGACAGTATTTTTTTATTTTCATTTTTTCTCTTTTTTCTCTCTTTTCACCAAGTAAGATGTAAAAGACATGGTAGTCTTAAGTTAGGATTCGGGCCTTACTAATTTGGCAGCAAAAACCAACTGAGCGAAATTCATTTTAGTAATATCGATATGGATGTATATTGTGGTGCAATGGATATAGACTCGGAATGAGAAATCGAGAGCCGCGTTCGAATTCCAGTTGAATTTGTGGCATTCTCTTACACCCTCGATAAGGGGGTTATTACATCACTTTCCTCTCCAGCTTTGGGTTAAATAGGAGGACAGAATGTGTTCTATAACATTGGTTGACAACCAGTCTACCGCAAAGAAATAGCAACTACGGGAAAATCTTCTGATATTCAGTTATAGATCGAAAAAGACATGATTGTTCAAGTTTGTATTACGTATAGCACTTGATTGACTGAATATCGCTACATAGACTCAGATGTTGGCACGAAACAGATATCTGGAGGGGGCTTCTAGGGGTTGAAGCTGCACAGCAACCCTACGGCCACACCCCATCATGAGATTGACGATAAGGACGATGCAGTAGACTTAGTTTTGTAAAAAAAATTGTGATGAAGTCTTCTCATAAGACATTTTCATCTTATTCATTTTTTATTGTAGCTGTTTATGTTTTTATTAGGTCCGTGCAAGTTTCCATCGTTTTTTTTTTTGTTTTTGTTTTTTGGGAAAAAACGGAAAATTAATATAAAGTTAAAAATCTTTTCTATTTAAAATTTTTAAGAAATATCCTGGAATTTTTAAACATGCAAATCTTGTACTGACCAATCGTAACTTTCAAGCTTGGAAAAAGTTCAAAATCAATTACGCGGCGATGGGTAAGAAATTATTTTTTACCTTACAGCTTGGAAATAAGTCACAAGCTTGTTTCTGCTTCAGCGCTATTTTAATGACAAATATTCTGATCAGTTCATACCTTCACAGCAATGACTCGCCTTTCCATGTACACAGGGTCGAATAATCCTCATTTCCTTCTCATTCCATTATTAAAAAGAAAGTTCAATTCAGTTTCTTCTCGAGAACTGAGACTTTGTGAAACAGACTCCCAAAAGGATGATTCTCCAATCACAACAATCTTATTCTACATATCCCCATAGTCTGTACTTACTTCCTCCTCTTACGTCCATACAAAAATCCCATTCAGTAATCTTCTACCTTGAGGGGCTCTTGATCTTTTGTTGAATGAACATTTTATAAAATGTTTTTAATAAAACTCTATGAAAGTTATAACTCGAAAATAAGGACCTGTGTGTATGTCATTAATAAAGTACTTACCGGAAGAGTCATTGGGGCTGACGTAACAATGATATCATAAGCTTTCGACAGTATCTTCTGTTTTCCATAATTGACGTTCGTTTTCACAGTGTACATTTGAGCCGCTGTTTTCTCTAAAGGAATCGCTACAATCTGAACCTGAATCACATTAGCTGATTGATTTTTCTTCCCGTCCAACATTCCGGTGTTTGTCACCCTGCCCAAATCGAGGCGAGTGTAAGATGGAACACTATCACCCGCCCGGGTCATATATTTGGGCTCATCACGGCTGACGCAGGCCACATTATCACCGGCTGAGAGTACGGCTACTTTGCAAAGTCTAAAATAGCTTTCCTGTGTGGCAGTATCAAAAGGCGTTTCCACGTCTATGGATAAATCGTATTGCTCTCCGTCTGGAACATGTATATCCAAGTAAGCGATAGAAGGTTCTAAATTGCTGACAGTCGGAGTCTTGACATTAGCGAATACAGTCACTGGAGTTGTCTGAAAAAAAAAATGAACGATGAATTATATTTATTTAGCAAAATACAAATCCGAAAGGAGGGGTGAGAATAGTTTGTCATCAGTAATCCTCCTACTCAATTCACAACCCGTCTATTCTAACAATTGACACATTCACCATTAGAACTCATCCCTTACAATTCGGTTCAAACATGCACTAAAATACCGCGTTTCACAAGGAGATAATAATACATCCATGATATATACACGAAAAGCTAATCTTCTTCTTCTATGTGCCATGTTCAGGTCGTAGACGATCATGGCTCTCCACATCTACCTATCCCTAGTTGCTCTTAACACCCTTTCTCTTGTTACTCCACCCAAATCCTGTTCTGCCATCCATTTGCTTTAAATCCATTAAGTATGTCACACGTTGCTTTCGTCTGTTCCGCTTTCCCTTGCTGGAACACTGTCCTGATGAAACAATGCTTCGTCAGTTTTCTTGAGCATTTGGTCTTCACAACCTTTCGTAACTGTCTCGGTAATTTGATATAGTACTCTCGATTAATGATGCGGCTCTTTTGAAGATCGTCAAAAAACACGTTGCCTTTTGCCATCCTTGGAGGAGGTGAAGAACTGTGTTTCTTTCAGGAATTGTTACTTTGTCTCTGACTCAAAGTAATGAACCCAGCTCTCATCCTGGTTTAGGACATTTTTGAGGAAACCAGCTGAATCTACCGGAAAGAATATCAGATTTTCCCGTGATGTGATCAGCCTGGTACGCTTATGATTAGGTGTCTGGGGTCGTGACGCACACACCAAGCAGAAATACTGGATATTGATATATAAATGCAGGGCAAACAACTTACTGTGGAGATATCCACTTTAGCATCGATTTCAACCAGAAACTGACCAGTCCAGATGAAATCCGTATCCATCGTGACCGAAGCACCGATCCAGAACTGTTGACCCACGAGAGAATCATCGTCAAAGACATTCATGGCAAATTGCAGGGAAATCCAGTCTTCGTTTGAATCATAAACGCTGGACATAATTCCTTAAAAAGAGAAAGCCGAGAAATAATGTCTTTTCAAAAGAGAAGGAGAAACTTGATTTTTGTTTTCTAAAATGATTCAGATAAAAAGAACGGCTTCAAAATAAACAGGAAACAAAATTGAAAATTTTATGCATCGCTTCAAAACTTTACCTGCAAAAAACTAGAGAAAAAATTAAATACAAATCCTCGTGTTCAATCTACGGCAAGTTCAAGTGTCTAATTCCCCTCCGACGAATTTATTATACGCCCCACCTCTCCACTACATCTTAATTTTCATAAGGTAGTATTCATATAAAATACAAATTTTATTAAGTTATTTACACTGTTTGGACTATTGTCATCATCTGTATTGCTATGTTTACGAGGTTTCGGCTACTTTACACTCCAGCTTCCTTCAGGGGGAGATATATGGCCGAGTGGATATAGGCGTTGGTTAGTTTCAGTGACTTGACCCAAAGAGTTGTGAGTTTAATATCTGGCTACAGCAGTGGTGAATAAATAACTTAGAGAGTTGAGTTAAAGCGTTGGTTAGTTCCAAGGTTGACCCAGAGAGTTGTGAGTTCAGTACCTGGCTACGTAAAGATTTTAATTAAAGGCAAATAACTACATGGCATCCGGAAGTGGCATCGCACATTGAATGAGAATAGTATACTGCAGTAATCGAAATAAAGAATTCACTTTCAAAATTTTTAGCACCTGAAGAAGGCCGGACAGTGCAAGTTATGTAAATACTACTTCGTCTCAAAAGTCAAATACAAATTTTATTGTAGCCTAATTATGTACAATAATGGATTATATGCAACATAGGCGAACAATTAAATTCAAAAAAATTGAAAATAAATACAATATATCAGAAATAAAAATTAGAGACATGTCATAATAGATAATTTCATCAAAAATGAATCAGTGATGTTTTGCAGCAGGTTATAACATCAACTTGGGACGTTTTTGTTAAAATGTTGAATAATCTAACACATTCTACGTTATTCTACAGGTATTAACCCGTCGCTTCCCTCTCCAGTTATGGGTTAAATAACAAGACAGATTGGGTTCTACAGACTTGGTTGGCAACCAGTCTACCGCAGAAAGTAATGGCAAAGTACTGCGAGAAAATCTTCTGCCAAGTCAATCATGTCTCGAAAGAGACATGATTGCCTAAGTGAGTATCACGAATAGGACTTAACTGACTGACTGACTACATTATGGATAAAAAGTGGTGAATTTTATGAAGTGTTTTTCGTGACTTTAGCAGAAGCAAAACAAAGTCATAGATTGGAACAAAAGAAACTCCAGAATCAAATCAAAATACACGATTTTTTTTCATCTTTTAATAATCAGTTATGTTTATGTTAATTTGCAACGTACATAAATGTAGTTAGAAAAAAAAAAGCAAATTTTGATACGATAGAGAAAGCCAAAAAGCACTGACCGTGGCCTCCTAGCAGGTTTTTGGCCCGGTCGGGGGTTTAGAGGTACGCACAGGCCTTGCTTCAATCGATATCTACTCATTTATAAAGTTAGCCAGCGGTCTTCTCGTCTCCTAGAGTCATTTACGCAATTCAAATACTCTAAAATCGTTTAAAATGGGATTTCAATTAATAATTTTGGTCCCCAAAAAAATATTTTCTTAACGGTACAAAATTTTCTTATTGAACTATAATTCTACATCTATAAAAAATGTAATTAAAAATGAAAAGAAAGGAGAAAAATATTATTAGCTTAAACAGTTAAAAAAACCGAGAAAAATAATGAATTGAAAAAATCAAAATCATATATATATATATATATATATATGTGTGTGTGTGTGTGTGTGTGTGTGTGTGTGTGCTTTGGTTGAAAGAGAGTTATAGAGACTTAGAGAGAGAGAGAGAGAGAGAGAGTGTGTGTGTGTGTGTGTGTGTGTGTGTGTGTGTGTTTTGGTTGAAAGAGAGTTATAGAGACTTAGATATTTATATATATATATAAAGAGAGAAAGAGAGAGTGTGTGCATGCGTGTGAGTGATTCGTTTTCAAAAGCCACACTTCTTGTCTGCAAAAGAATTGTATGAATATATCGGATGTAATCCTCAGAAATTATATTAATAATTACATGAAACAAGAAAGTAATAACGTATTACTCAAACTAGAAAAGACTTAAGTATAATAAATATGAAGTGTATTTGACAAAAACTCAAGCATCATTAAGGGTGATGACGAAAAGTATAAATTAAATTATTTCCTTTCATTCACAATCCCAATCTTTCAACAAGAAATAAAAGAATGGATTTCATCCTGGATCTTTGTCGTTGCTAATAATGATGATTGTTCTTTACAAAGAAATTATTTTCACTTCCTGTCGTAGAGCAATAATTAGGCAAAACTTGTAAAATTAGAGAAGAGATCAATTCAGCATGATCAGAATTCTTTTCATCCAGAATCTCACGATTTTTTACAAGGAATAATGACGATTTTTCTTGACAGAGAAATTACTTTGGGTTCCTGCTGTAGAGCGATATTTAGGCAAAACCTTTAAAATTAATGAAGAGATCACTTCAACGCGATCATCCAAAATCCCAAGATTATTTCTACAAGGAATAAAATGATTACTCTCATCCCAGGCTTTTGGCTTTTGTCATTGCTAATAATGATGATTGTTCTTGACTTTGGGCTCCTGTCGTAGAGCGATAGTTAGATGAAACCTTTTAAAGTAGGAATGAGATCAATTCAACATGATTAGAATTTATTTCATCCAGAATCTTAAAATTCTTTCAACAATTAGATTAGAATTTTTTTTATTAGTTGGTTAATTTAATGATATCTCTACCATTGTTAGGTTATCTATTATCACAAAACAAAATTATAGGACGAAAACCACAACAAATCGTTGGGTAGGTAGATAAAGTATATCCAGGAGTCAAAAAGGTAGACGTAAGTCCGGTTTTACACTAGGTTAAAACTAGTAGACATGGCTATCGTTTTACACCAGTGTCAAAAATATAAAGATATGTCCTGTTTTACACTTCAGTCAAAAATATAGACGTTGTTCCGGTTTATTATAAAACAAAAAGCAGATTTACGTCTTATAGCTGACTCTGCAGATATTCACCCATTTCCTGGGTTAGGTCTTATCCCTATGCAGGAGATGTATTCGGCGTATTCCAATGCCTGGTGACAAGGCAATGAATAAAAGAAATATTTTAAAACTGGATATTTATCTAATTTGGTTAATAATGCATTTGAATCTGTATTTCTTTTTCATTTTAACACACACACACACACACACACACACACACACGTACACACACGCATCTCCTGTTCGATAAACGGCTTTTCCTTGATCTGCTATGAAACTTCAATCAGTTAAGCAACATATGTGATACACGCTTGGGCGATCATATATCGAAAGGGGACATGACTGACTGAGCCGAAAACTTTCCCGCACTAGGTTGTTATTACTTTCTGTGGTAGACTGGTTGCCAGCCAAGGCTAGAGAACTCAATCTATCCTGCAATTTAACCATAGCTGGAGGAAGAAGAGACGGATTACTTCCTTTCCCAAGGGTACTTGTGCGTTAGTGAATGCAATGAATTCAAATGGAATTCGAACTCGGTTGTCCGATTTCTCGTTCCGAGCCAATATCAACTGCACCACCCACGCCTATCCTACAAAATCATTAACAGTTTCTTTTGAAATCAGATGCAGAGATGCTAATTATTAGTCTTTTAACTGTTACAAATTACGCGTTGGAAGTTCTGTAGTTTGAAGTTGTTAGTTCAACACATCTATATCAATAGGGTTCATTAAATGCCTGTATTTTCAATATTGATTTTCTAGGAAACCATGCTCACTTCTTTTAGAAGATTCTGGTAACACATATTCATCGGAACATTTGAAATTAAAAAAAATTATTATTATTTTATATTTTTAACGGACATGCACATTTTGGTTATTATACTCTGAACATATACTCTGAACGAGAAACCGGGGAGCCGAGTTCGAATTCCAGTTAGATCCATTGTATTCACTTACGCGCAAATACCCTTGGGAAATGTATTAATCCGTCTCTTCCTTCCAGTTATGGGTTAAATAGCAGGACAGACTGGGTTCTATAGCCTTGGTCGGCTACCAGTCTACCGCAGAAAGCAATGGCAACCTACTGCGGGATAATCTTCTGCCCAGTCAGTCATGTCTCTTTTGAGACATGATCGCCCAAGTGTGTATCACGTATGGCACTTAACTGACTGACTCTGAACATTTCGGTAGTTGTATTCTACAGCCTTCGGTAATCTTATTGCAATTTCGAGCCGAATCTTCTATTCATGTGGGTAGATTGTCCCCATTCTGCTCAAGCGAGAAAACTGATATCATTTAATAGCCACTATTCTTATTTCCCATTGTGTCTCGAGTCTGTTGGTTCCAATGAATCAGAGTATGTGAATGCTTAGCTCTACCAGACCAGAGATTAAATTCAAAACTCTCCATTAACTAAGCATCATTTAGGCAACAATTTAATGTATCTACCGGGTTTAATAAAAAAAGTTTGTTCAAAATTCCGAAAAAGTTATCAACTGAAGAAGGCTGAAGAATACAACGGCCGAAAAAAAATGTGAGCATCACAAGCAGAGTCCGCATGGACTTCCGAAAAGCAAAGCATTTTAATTTCCTAATAACTAAATGAGTACTTACCAGAATTAACGACATCTCCCATATTAATGTGCGCCTTTGAATATCCGTTATATACCCGAGAATTAATCAACTCTCCTTCAATGTAATCGACAGGTAAGCATGCAAAATTGCGGCCTGTACCAAGGACTTTCAGGTTGCATACCGACATAACGCCGGAAGTGTTCAACGGCGGAAATACGTCAACTTTCACTTTTTTGGTAAGAATTGGCAGGTTCATGTCTAGCCGGAATTTGGTTGAAGAAGCAATGGGAATTTTTGTTGGTCCGGTTAAATTGAATTTAGGTGTTCCTGTTACATTCTGTAATAAAAATGAGAAAGAGTAAATAAAGTTTAATGATACAAGGGGGCTAAAAATTATCGGCTCTACTCACTTCACAAAATCTCAGAAAACAATTTTTGGGGTGATTATCCTTCTAGATTCCAACTTTTTCTTGTAAATATTCTCGTGTTTAAGAAATGGGAAAGTGACTGAAGTCGAAATGTCCAGTCAGCGCCGATAACACTGCAGACTTTTTCTTTGGATTTTGTCGAAAATCTCTGGAGATATTTTGCAGGTGCACCGAGCCAGATATTGCAACAGTACATAATGCACGGACGAATGTTAGATTTATAAACATGCAAAATGGATTCTGACAATGACTCGGCACGTGATTATGAAACAAATGAGTTAAATAAGGTTTTGTAAATAATAATAATGAAGAGTATTGTGATAAAAGTAACTACAATAAGAGGGTCTAAAATAGATACCTCCACTCATTCTTGATACCTAAGTTTAAATTGAATTTTTAAAAATCAAAATTTTTCTTGAGGCTTTCATTTTAGCTTTAATTGAAAGCTAAATGATTAAATTTACTATTTATACTAAGCAAAATACACTGGTAAATTTTAAATAGAAAGTATATTGATTAGAATCTTTCGAGTTTTTAAAATTCATCATTTTTTTGCGTCCATTTTGACAGCTTGTCAAGTTTGTAAACAAAAGTTAATTCTCGGTTTTAAAAATCTTACAAAAATAAAATATTCATCGAATTCTTTTTTTTAGACTATAATGTGCTTAATATATATTTTAAAAGTAATTAGAAGCTTATCTAATGAGATAATGTCAGAGTTTTATTGCATTTTTTATTTTACTACTAGGAGCAGATGTTTGGAAAAACGGACAACTGTTAAAAAAAAAGAAATAGATGATTTCCATTCTCCAAGGAATCCTGCTTTTAACTAATAAAATAAATTTACGATACAAAATTTAATTTCTTTAAATTTCATGAATTTACGAGGAGGTTTGTAACACATGTAAAAAAAAAATTTTACCAAGATATTATAAAAATAATTTCATTCATAATTTTTTTTTACATGTGTTACAAACCTCCAAGATAATTCTGAAAATTTTCGATACAAAATTTAATTTCTTGAAGCTTCATGAATTTACGTGGAGATGTGTAACACATGTAAAATTTTTTTTTACCAAGATATTATAAAAGTAATTTCATTCATTTGTATATAATTCCTGAAAATTACATTAAAATCCGACAATTATTTGATTTTTGCAAAAATTTCCAAATTAATGTGTTTTTCACCGGAAAAATAGGAGTTGCGTAATATTACATTATCCATAGTAAACTGATTAGATTTTGGTTACCCGCTGAAGAAAAAAAAAGATTTTTCACCAAAATTTTGAACGTGTTAGAAAGGATTAAAATTTTTTTAAAAATGAAAAGTTACTTTGATCTTTCCTCTTAAAAATAACAAACATTTTGACGGAAGAACTTCGTTTTTAATAAGTTTGGAGGCTTTTTACTTCATACTTTACTGTTTTTTAATTTTCTATTTATTTTTTTATTTTTTTTACAGCAAATTATTGGAGATACCTAGATTAAAACTCGTAGTAACTATAATAGTTTTACATCTTGTTCCATTTCTAAATGACAAAGATGTACAGTGGGACTTTCTATGAGGGTAATTCATTCAAGCGTTTCTCTTATACAGACCCACAATCGCAGTGAGAACTGCACTGAAAACTTTGTATCCAGTTAGCAACGCTTTGAACAAACAATTACTCTATTGACCAGTTGAGTACATGTAAAAAATATATTTACGAGACAAGAAAAACAACGAAAAATTCATCCTGATCAACAGATTTCGTTCTCTTTTAATTTGTAATTATCTATAATCTCACGTGGGATACATTACAGACAACATTCTAAATTGTAAGGCATGCCAATCAATATTGTCCAATTTCTGATATAGAAAGGAATTAAGAACTATATAATTGAAACTGAAGTTGTTGCAAGACATCCAATTGTAGCACTTGTTTTTGTAAAGTTAATGCAAATCTACAGTGTATGAAATAAACAACAGATGAACAGCTGGAATTAACAGTAAATAACAGCTTTAGTTAGAGAAGTTGTCTAAATGTTATCAGTCATTGACTTCTTTTCCTTTGTCTGTTATTTTCATTATCATTCTTTTTTAGATTCTTAAAGGTATTATTGATATGCGCTTTTGTATGTTGGGATCACACTTTCCATTGTTTGTTGGTTCGCTCGGTCAGTTAATCGCCATACTTGACACACGCTTGCGCGATCATGTCTCGAAAGAGACATGACTGACTGTGCAGATTTTTCTCACAGTAGGTTGCCATTATTTTCTGCGGTAGAATGGTTGTCAACCAAATGCTAACGTCACAGAGATTGTACAAGGCAAGGCTATAGAACCCGATCGGTCCTGCTATTTAAACCATAGATAGGGGGAGAAAATTTGTATTAATATTTTTCCTTATGGTATTTGCGCGAAAGCGAATGAACGAACTCAGTTAAATTTCTATTACTGCCTCATTTTAACTTCCTTGATACTCGCAACTTTGTCTCTGTTAGAGATTATGGATTAATCGAATATTTTCCCCGTGTATATCCATCTTTTATAACATTCCTATCAATTCTCTGCAACATTAATGACAAAATAAGATTATATATATAGATATATATGTATATATTTAATCGGTTGAAATATTTATATATTTATATATATATATATATATATATATATATATATAGAGAGAGAGAGAGAGAGAGAGAGAGAGAGAATCGGTTGAAAGAGAATGTAGTAACAGCGAAGAAAATTATAAGAATTAATATAAGATTATGAGGAATAGCTCTATGAATGATCATGATTTTTTTTTTTACTTCAAAATCTAACTTCACAGATTGTGCCAGTAAAGAAGGTTGTGGAATGGATAAGAAGATACGCCGTGGCTACGACAAAAGCCACGCAAAGAATGAGTTTCATGATTTAAACAATTCTTGGAATACTTTACCTTATTGTTTTCCTTGGCTATATACATGCTTTGTCCGATCCATATGTCATTCTGGTTGTTGTATTCCGCACCTGCACTAACCCAAAAAGTTTGATTCCTGATGCTGGAACTTGTTGCTGGATTGATCATCGTCGCATTGAAGTCGATTTGAAGAATACTACTCTCTGCTTTGGACACGTCATTCATACTGTTGGTAACATTTCCAAAGTTGAAGACAGCACGGTCAAACTGAAAATAAGCATAATATCATTAACTAGCAGTATAGCCCGGCGTTGCACGGGTGTAATGAAAGCTTTAAAACTAATCCATGGTCCTGGAGCTCAGACTTAGCCTAAAGAATATTTTTGTGAAGTTTGGTGAGAATCGGATAAACATTGTGGCTTTGTATAAAGGACATACAGACAGATAAACAGACACACACACACACAACCATCTTGCCTTTTATATATATATTATCGATTTTCTGCACTATTGCAAAAACTGCAACCTTGAAAATTCTGAATATCGTTTCTTATGTCTTTATCTATAAGTGTATGAAATTTGATTAAAATCGGACCACTCCTTCTATAACCCGATTTATTCGATTATCGATTTTTGATATTTATCGGGGGTACCTCGACACAAAACCTAGCTAAGAACACTCGCAGATGCTTATAGTACAACTGTGTAAATCGGTTCAGCCGTTTCGGAGTCTATAGGTAACGGGCACACACACGCACAAACAAAGTTCCATTTATAAATAAGTTTAGATATAATCCTCTGTATTATAATAAATAACTTTGTGTGTATATATATATATATATATATATGTATATATATTTATATATATATATATATTCTAAACATATACTGTTAAATATTATGTTTTGTTATGAGCCGTTCTAAACATCGTATTTTGGCTTTAATTTCAGGTAAAAATAAAGACAAAAATTCTCCAACATTTGGATAATTTTTATTAAGTTGGTTCTAAGCTTCCGGCTCACATGAGCCATCTTCAGAGAAATTACAAGGACGTTAACATAAAAACACCCACCATCAGCGTCGATTTTATCTTGTGTTGACATAAAACTTTGCTAAGCAACGATACCAAAAATAGCAAACGCAGTTCGTAAATTTGTAATGCGGTTCTATGACATCAGACCGCGTGAGAGCTCGAAATGATAACAGAACCATGTATTCAAATGCAATGTAATATGTTATGACCAGATTTAAACGTGATTTTATTAAGTGAGGTTTGTTTGGATTTAATGTAGTTGGCTTCCAATATCTGAAATTCCTTTTTTCTTGTGTGTATGAGGGTGGATTATTGTATTATTGACTAAAATCTGTCTGATATTACCTACATGACTATGTTTTTCTAAGAAAAAGAAATAGAGAGAAAGAGACAGAGTTATATATATATATATATCTCCATGAGTGTGACAGAAGGAATATATATATATATATATATATATATATATATATATATATATATATATATATATATATATCCTCCTGTCACGCTCATAGAGAGAGAGAGAGAGGCAATAGCGAGGCACTGTTTGGTTCTGCCAACAGGGCCTTATTATTATTATTATTATTTTTTTGAAAAAATCATATCATCGAGTCGTGAAGAATATATATATATATATATATATATATATATATAGTCATCCGCAGACAGATCTGTTTCGCTATATCACAGCTTATTAGTACAGTTAGACACCGGATTGCTTCTAGGATTGAAACCCAACCGAATTGACATCAGTTGGCAGTTCTATCTCTGAGCTATGGCCGCTCGATGGAGGAATGCAAACTTTTCAGAATTGCATCGTACATATGTATTTGTTTTATCCTATCAGCTTTTAACAGCGTTTTTAAAAAGAATTTATAATTATTTACAAACCTATCTTAGTCTGGCGCAAGGTCACACTGGAGGAGCACCTAGTGTATCATAACTTGCGATGAAGTCTGTTTTCTTTACATTAACTCCAAAATCAAATTAGATTAATAAAGTTTTTTGGGGGTGATGTAGTTGGGCCTCTCAAAATCCGACATTTTTTGGGGAGTGAGGGTGAACAGCTGATATGATCCCTACTGGATATTGGTATATATTTGCAGGGCAAATAACTTACCGTAGAAATGTCTAATTTTGATTAAAATAAAAAAAGACATAAGATCATATCAGAAATGTCTACATTGTTTAGACCATTAACGTTACCTGTCCGCTATTTAATAGATCAGATATAATAAAAGTCTAATGTAATCCATTAATGCTCATCATCCTCTTTTGATACGGAATAGTTATGGTAATACTAGCTGTTTCTTTATAAGGAAACATTGCACTATCAGTTGAAATTTATAAAAGCTATTGTTAGAACAATTTTTCAGCAAAATAGGTTTCTCAAGTCCAGTAAATATTATCGCCCTTTCCTAACCTTTTATTTGCAGTCGTGTCAGATGTCAACATCTTGATTATGTCTATTTTATCTTCAGGTTCTGTGCAATCCATTTTAGCTGTTGCTGCTGTTGAAAGTTTTCAAGAGACTTGGTTTTTGTTATCGGATAAAGTTCTTTGTGATTCATTACCGCCAATCCACAAGGTTCGAAAAAGTGTTGCCTTCGCCAAGACCCATAAAATTTACTCGCTTAAAGTCATTTTTAATAACTGATCAGTTGTATGCGGCTGACAGTTTTGGCACCATGCATGACAGCCATATGGAAGTCACGGTTTGGCGAGACTATTTAAGAACATTACTTGTGTTTTAAGGGTTAATGTTTTGGTTTTTAAGCAATTGTTGGACAAAACTACATCTAGAGAAGCCTATTTTCAATTACTTTATCTCCTATCAGTCAGTTAAGTGCCATACGTGAAACACGCTTGGGCGATCATGTCTCGAAAGAGACATGACTGACTGGGCAGAAGATTATCCCGCAGTAGGTTGCCATTGCTTTCTGTGGTAGACTGGTTACCTGCCAAGGCTAGAGAACCCAATCTGTCCTGTTATTTAACCCATAACTGGAAGGAAGAGACGGATTAATACCTTTCCCAAGGGTATTTGCGCGTAAGCGAATGCAATGAATTTAACTGGAATTCGAACTCGGCTCCCCGATTTCTTGTTCCGAGCCGATATTCACTGCACCACAACGCACATCACATATCTCCTATACTAAGTGCATTAATAGATTATAGGGGGAAATTTACAAATCCATTGTTTAAAACTATCATTATTACCGCATCATTTTTTTGACAAATCTATAATAAACAAAGGGTCTTTCTTTAGGTGTTAATTGATACCTGGTTTTGTGTTAATGTTTGTCATTAACAGTGAATTCTACAGAAGACATCAATACAGAGTTAATTAAAGTGCAAAAAACATATTTTGACTCAGAAAAGCAAAATTCTTTTTATGTGTTGTGTCCCTTCGAGAGGGAGGTGACCGTGACCCTCCACATTTTCTTATCCCTGGTAGCTCTTAATAAGTCTTGTTTTGACTACCAAACTTTATTCTGCCACCCATTTGCCCATCAAGTATGCTATTCGCTCCTTTCCTCTCTCCCTCTTACTTCTTAATGTCTTGTGAGTATCAGATTTTCCAAACCTTCATTCCCCATTACGTGCCTCAGAAATTTCAACTGTCTCTTCATAATATCAAGCATAATTTTCTTTTTGTTTCCATTTTCTCTAAAACATCGTCCATGTTAGCCTCAGAATCCTTCTATAGAACCACATTGCTTAAGGTCTCCTCTTCATCTTTGAGGAAATTGTCCAGCATTTGCTGCCATACAGGAGAACAGGTATCATGCAACGGTTCATTACTATTTTCTTTGTTTCTAACGAAATTTTCCTGTTTCTTAATACTCTACTTAGCTTTTGGAGTGCGTCCTTGGCCATCCCAATACGTCTTCGGATCTCAGCGTCGCACTTTCCGTCTTTTGTTAGAACACTTCCCAGATACTTAAATTCCTGTAACTGATAGATTATAGTATCCCCGACATGTAATTGACATTTTGGGCTCATCCAGATAATAAATTAAAATAAGCAATTAAAAAAAGCTGGGGAAGAATAACGAACGCTCACCAATGCCGTCTGACTCTTCGATTCCAGAACTGGTGATACTCGATTGATTTGAAGATTGGATCCTACGTAACTGATAATCGGTGGGCAGAGAATCATGATAGTTGTCTGATTTGCAGGCGTGAAGATCTCCACTGTCATATCCGTTGTACCGTTAGTGAAGTGAATGAACAGACGGAAGTTGAGCTGTGTGCCTTGTACAATCTCTGTGACGTTAGCATTTTCACCGATTTTTTCTAGAGCAAAGGTCATGAAAGCTGGAACTGCATTCGTTGGAGCATACTGGCAAAGAAAAGAAAAAAGTTTCATGAGAATGTGTTCATGTTTGACTAATTTGCCACAAGGCATCGTTTTGGAGATATTTCAAGCATAACGAAAACATTTTTGTGTACAACTGAGACAATTTAGGAAGCTCTCTCTCTCTCCCTCTCTCTCTCTACATATATATATATATATATATATATATATATATATATATATATATATATATCCAAATGAATAAGGAACGAAGAAAATATTTGCAACGTTCAAAACATTAATTTAAAACAATGTTCAATATGAAAAATAGAGCAATGAATATTTATTATAAATTATACTTTAGAACAAGTACAAAATACAATCTACTACAAAATTACACATTTTGTAGTAGATTGTATTTTGTACTTGTTCTAAAGTATAATTTATAATATATATATATATATATATATATATATATATATATATATATATATATATACACACGTTCCTAAATTGTATGAGTTGTACATTGAAAAAAAAATATATTATGCATATCATATTCACTTCAAGATAACATTTCCTATCATAAATAACATTATAACATTATATATATATATGTAAAAATATACTCACTTATAATCTGAGATTAAGGACAGAATGGTTAAAAAAAAATAAAGACAAGAGGAAAACTGTATTTTAAATTGCCTACGCGTTTTGTCCTGTGATGGACTTTATCAAGGCAAAAAGACGAAATGAGCTTTATTCTAAATTACGTATCTATAAACAGTGTTGGAAACCACAAAGACGCTCACAAATCATTTCAAAAGATCTACAGAATATTTTAGTTTTTAGAATTTCTTCATGTGTAGTGTAAAGTCACGAGATATTAAAATGAAGGGAATTTGACCGTTTTCTTTGAAAATTGTTTATTTCGTGTGTAAGTCTGTTTTAGAATTTCTTCATGTGTAACGCAAAGTCACGAGATGTTAAAATGAAGGGAATTCAACCGTTTTCTTTGAAATTTTTATTATGTATGTTAATCTGTTTTAGTATAAAAAATATGTATAATTTGTACGAAACTACAGTGTGTGTGTGTGTGTGTGTGTGTGTGTGTGTGTGTGTGTGTGCTATCATATCCTTCATAGGCGATTTAAAATACAGTTTTCCTCTTGTCTTTATTTTATTTAACCAGATATATATATATATATATATATCCATTTTTCTAAATTGTATTAGTTGTACATTGAAAATGTTTTTGTTTATATATATATATATATATATATATATATATATATATATATATATGTCTCTGTGTGTGTGTGTGTGTGTGTGTGTGTGTGTGTTATCATATCCTTTCGTGACGTAGATTCTCAAGAAATTTATTTTTATGTTAGTCTGTGAATGGCTATAACTTCTTTGGAAAGAAAGTGATGCGATTTACCGATGTTTAATTTATGATTCAAATTTATCCTTCTAATCTAGCCGCTTTATCGAAGCTAGAATGCCTATTCTACCCTACTATTTAACTCACAGATGGGTGAGGTAATTACAAAATTAAATATACTAAGAATGTTGATACTTTTAATTGCATTATTATACATACCCGTTTTCTGCGAGATATTAACTTCTCGTTCGAATTCTCGAAATTGTGTGATTCTGAATTCGTATGAATCGTAAGTTTTGTGATCGCCTGCTTTAGAGAAATTCCTGTCACGGGATTTCGAGCCGCTATTTCCAGAATATACCTGGTTAGACATGAATGAAGATTTTACTATCAAACAAAGAAAATCAAAATCAAATCTATAATTTGTAATTTCTGTGTTTAAGTGCACCTGTATTAGTGCCTGACTGCATACACATTTCGTAAGATGCTCAGATCTTTTTTATTTCTGTTATTTTAATCCTTTCACTCCCAAACAAGGTGATAAAGCTACTAAAGTACAAGGGATAATGATAATGAAGTTAGGGAGAAAGAAAAATAAAAGAATAGGATTCAAGGAGATAAATGATGATTGACGTTGCATTTAAATTTTTGAAAATCGTGTCGGCTCGGAACGAAAAATCGGAGACCCGAATCCGAATTTTAGTTGTGTTCACTTACATGCAAATACTCTTAGAAAAGTTATTAATCGGTCTCTTCTCCCTCCAGCTATGGGTTTAATAGCAGGACAGATTGCGTTCTATAGTCTTGGTTGGAAGCCAATCTACCACAGAATGTAATGCCAAGCTACCACGGGAAAATTTTCTGCTCAGTCAGTCATGTCTTTTTCGGGACATGATCGCCCAAGCATAGGATACTTAACTGGCTGAGTTGACAGGAAAGTAAGACTCAAATAGTTTTGCAAGCAAGAACTGCGAAAGTAGAAATTTAGAATATAACTGACATCGAGGAATTTCAACAGCAGAGTGATGAGACCTATCTGTCAATCTAGTATTGCGCTTAAATTAATGAAGTCGAGTACCAAAGAGGAAAGCTTATTAGGAATATTACCATGAAAAAATGTATAGAAAAGACAGAGTAAAGCTACGCAAAAACGGTGAGAAATTAGCTGAAGCCGAGATGCTAGGTTAGGACCGATTACATTGCAGATTCTTCTTTAGATTTTGTCAAGAATAGACAATAGATATCAGGAACACGTGACCAGGTGTAGCTACAATACGAATTATACGAGTGAATGATAGATTTATAAAGATCGGAGATAGATTCTGGTGAGTAAAATTATCTAGAACTAAACTGTAGATCAATTTTTCTAACAATAAACTTAAAAATTGATTCAATATAATCGTTCCTCTGTATGTCAATGGAAAACCTTAATCCAAGAAGAAACAATGAGTCCCTCTCCAGCAGCTTAGCATCGGCAATGATACTGAAAGGTAAAAACGGTTCTCTAAGACGATTAAATGAGAACAGTTTCGTTTTGGAGGCGTTAAAATTAACAAACCATTTCTTTAACCGATTAAACAAGTGTAAATAATTGTCAGTCAGTTAAGTAACACAGGTGATACACGCTTGGGCAATCATGTCTCGAAAAAGACATGACTGACGGAGCAGAAGATTATCCCGCAGTAGGTTGACATTACTTTCTGCGGTTGACTGGTTGCCAGCCAAGGCTATAAAACCTAATCTGTCCTGTTATTTGACTCATAGCTAGAAGGGGAAGAGATGTATTATAATATTAAGTAGTAATTAGTGGGGATCAGTTTATTACTTCATAACAATATAAAACTGATCCCCCACTCTATGCCCAGTAGAAGCTTTAATCATGTTTTCAACTATTACATTCAGTCAGTTAGTTAAGTGCCATACTTTAGACGATCATGTCTTGAAAGAGACATGACTGACTCGGCAGAAGATATATATCCCGCAGTAGGTTGACATTACTTTCTTCAGTAGACTGGTTGCCAGCTAAGACTATAGAACCCAATCTGTCATGTTATTTAACACATAACTGGAGGGAAGAGACGGATTAATAGCTTTCCCAGGAGTATTTGTGCGTAAGGAATTCAAATAATTGTACCATCAGCATAGTTAACAAGTTACAGGTCGTAGGTCCAACTGTCGAGTTCTTTTGGACACCGGCATTAGAAGATTAGCCGCTGAAGATAAATTTCATTTTATTTGATGAGCATGAATCAGATTAAAAATCTATTTAGAAATACGATTAAATTTTAATTAGTGAGGAAGACCAGCATACCAAACCCTGTTAAACGCCTTCGAGATAACCAATAGTCCGAAAATAACCATTCTTATCTAAATTATTATAAACTCATTCAACAATAATAGATCAATAGTTCACTTAGAGAAGCGAAAGCTCTTCTGCTTGTCTAAAATAACACTCGTTCAGGTGAGATGTTTAAACAGTTTGGCTGTGATAAGAGCCTTTAGTATTTTTCAAGAAAAAAAAAAGAACAGAAGGTTAATAGGTTCTTCGCATTCATTACGAGCAGAGACAAATAGACGTCTGTTGTAATCAGGTGTGTCGCTTTGGTACAATCGGAAGAACTGATTTATGTGATCATTTTGAAATTTCCTTGCTGGAATGGAGAGATCGATGCTGGCTTTTACCCAGGAGGAGACCTCGGAGGCTCAGTCTTCGACAAGGATACTAAAAACTGTATAAAAGTTCGATCCTCGCTGGGTACCCCATACTTTTGGCCTTGCGTCACAAGTAAATTGCTATTAGAATATCACTACATAAAATTTGTCATGTTTTTTCTGTGTTAATGACGTCATTTACGAGCCGCTTAATTTTTCTTTTTTTTTAATTTAAAAATACTTTTTTTTTAGTTTCTAAAACATGTAATGCATATAATGTTTTATGAATATTTCATATGTTTCAAAGTTTTTCATTGCTGGGGACTATCACACACTGTCTCCAAAATGATTCCGTGGCATGCGTCTCCTATAGCCTCTAACAATTAAGTCCACCTCCAAGTCGGAAAAAGGGCGAATGCGGAAAATTGGCGTTCATAGCCAACTACTTTGAGTAGATATAACTCGACAGCCCAGAAAAGCAGTCCATCTAGGCCCTGATTTTAAAACTCCAGTTCCTTGCAGTCATATCCAAAATACGGAAAAGGTCATGAAAGTAATGCCAAACAGAAAACTTGGCTGTCAATGTTGACAGTTTTCCAGCAACTCTTGCAGCCAAGCCGTCCTCAAATTGGATTTTGTCAATACGTCTGAAAGCAGAGAGCATGTAGTCTAAGCAGCGCACGGCTTCCATATGCCATCGCCCGGGTCAAAGCTCTGGTGAGGTCACTCCCGTTTCACCACCAAAGAACTTAATTTCCTTTAGTTAATTTCCTCACTCGAAGTAGAGAGTTGCGTTAGTAGGTAATTTGTGGGGATAGGAATGGAAAGTAACGATTAACACTCGACTTGAACAGATTAAGATTGTAGTGATCGGGGAAACATCCTCTTGGGAGTCAGTTTCACTGAGCAGTGGTTGGTGGGAAGAAGCATTTAAGATAGACATATTTATCTAATTAAATAATATGATACTAGAAAATATATCAAATAAATTAATAATAATAACAATAACAACAGCAATAATAATAAGTAAAATAATTTGTTATCTAAGCTGCATAAAATACAAAACTGTCATTAAGTATGTTTAAAGGAATTACCTTGAATTCGGTTGGAGTTGTGTTCCTTGTGTTAACGAGATTTTGCCTGTTTCTGGGTCGATCATGAAAACAGAATTCCGATTCCCTGACTGGATGCTGTAGCTAATGTTAGCGCAGGCACACGGGTATTGGCCCCTACAGGTTTCGAAGAAGTCTTCGTCGGTAGCTTGGACCTTGTAAATGTTGTTCCCGACAAAAGTTGTAGTGTCAATTTTCGCGTCATATTCCGTTTGCTGGAACTTCGGCGTGTGAGAGTTCACTGATTCATTTGCAAAGTAAAAACACCAAAAAATTAAAGCATTATTAGAGAAATCCGTAAGCCAATCAGTTAAAAGATCAACTTGAAATGCTTATGCATTCATGCATATTTTGATTTGATCAATAGTGTATATATATATATATATATATATATATATATATATATTATAAATTATATTTTAGAACGTGTACAAATTTCCTTTCGACATTGAAATTGCAATGTCTTATCAGGTAGTGTGGAAAGGAATGGAAAGCCTCTTTGCTTATATTTGGTGAGTTGTGTGTGAGATGTTGGTGGGGGTTAGCGATAAGGGAAGAAGTCTTGTAAATTGTCCGTTAGAATCTTGAAAGAAGTGGGGTAGGTAGGTGATATAGTTGATTAATGAAAGTGTCGGGAATTTTGTAGACAGATTTAACATTAGAGGGTTGGGTATAGGTTTATGGCCTCATGGCTAGGCTTTATTTTTTGGGGTTTTTTAGAGAGGGAAAGAAAGGAAGTGTACAGGGTGGGGAGGGATGGGATTGGACTTATCTTTAATGTTTATTTGTACAACTATAAAATATTTTAGTATTTAAACACAGTTTTTATAATTAATCTAATTTTGTGTATTTTAAAGTTTTATAGAAAAAAGTGATTTCCTAAATTCAAGATTGGAAAATGAAGGAAGAAGGGCTGGACCTTGTAATTAGTTGGAGATTGATAGGTTCAGCCCGAATTCCGAGGAATTTTCGTGATAGGTGCGATCTGTGTCTGCAAGAAAAAATACTAATATTAAAGTACTCAAACCAGCACCTACTCTTGAATTTTAGAAAAGAATTCATTAGTAAGTGTCACCATGAGGCGAAATTTGTGAACATTTAAAATTTAAATTCTAAATTCAGTTTTTAGGAGTGAAAATATAAATTAAATTGTTTTTAATTGATTGATTAATTAATTAAATTTTTTAAATAGTAACTTTGAACCTCTCTACCTTCCTCTTCCTTTCTTCTATTAATATCTACCTTTTATGAAGTAAGGATACTTAGACTAACTTAACCCCCAATTTTTTCTGCAAGTATGTATATATATTTTTCCCAGCACCGAATATTTTTTTTAATATTTAAAAAAAAATATTTTAAATTTTGTTTTTAAATTTTTTTAATAAATTTTAATTATTTTATTTTTAATTTAAATCTAGGTTTATAATTAATTAATTTAATTTAATTTAAATAAATCATATTTCAGCTTTTTTCCCCCAAATAAAGTTTTTTCTAAAAATCTTTTTTCTAATATTTTAACCCATTTATAAACGATAGTTTTGTTAACTCGTCCCTAGCGTCTCTACGGAAAAGAAAATTTTCTTTTCTTTTTCCTTTTTCCTCCCTCTCTTTTCATTTTGTTTAGCTCACTTCTCAGTCAAACACCACTTCCTATTTCTTCCGTTACCCACCTTCCCCTTTTTAAAGCTAGAAAAAGCCAAATCTTTAAATTTTTCACTTCCAACTCAATCTAAAAGTAATGTTATCCAAAATCTAAAAATAGACATTGATTGCTAACTATTTTTTTGTGACATAAATTTTTGAACTTCCGCCAGTTAAATCTTAATTTTTGATTTCATTTTGAGTATGAATAGTTGCCGATGACATGTGAAAGCTCTCTTAGGGATTTCATGTTGAAATGATCATTCAACGGTTTTGAACTTCGAAATTTATTTTCTTTTATAATTGGCTCTGTAACTTAAATATTAATTACATGGAGTTCTCCACCTGTATCATTTTTTAATATTAAAATATTAATATTAATTAGGATCGGGTCTTTGGGATTTACCTTCTTGCTTTTCCTTTTGGATTAAAGCTTTTTTTTTTTAAATATAATAGTTAAGTAACAAAATTTTAAAATCTTGGAAAACTAACGATTTTAATTTTGTTGCAAAATAAAATCCTTAACTTTGATAAAGCTTATAAGTTTTTCTTTTGTTTTTATTCGTATTGTACTTTAACAGATATTTTTTGCATATATCTGGAATTTAACACACACACACACACACACATATATATATATATATATATATAATAGAATGTGAAATATAAATTTTTATATATCAGAACAGTGTAAGATAAATGAATGACAAAGTGGAAAAAAATTATGTCTAACGCGTTTCCTCTTCTAGAAGAACTTCATCAGACTAAAAACTAACATTTTATTGATGAATTTATATATACTAGCGGAACCCGTGGAATTTCCACGGAACGATAATTATGATATACTGGAAAAATTTTACTTTGTCATACTACAAATGATAGAAACGTCTTAATAAATAAAATAAATTAAAGAATTGTTTTCATTTTTATTATTATTATTATTATTATTATTATTATTATTATTATTATTATTATTATTAAATAATCTACTAATATATATTGTTTTAAAAATACTTTTAAAATCTTCAAAGAATTGATTGCGAGTAGACTTTTTAATTGATAATTATATTGCCTATCTAAAATTGAAAGGTTTAATAAAAATCATTTTATTATTAATCGAAATGTTTTTTCTTCAGAGTATAATGTCCTTAATAGTTATTATTTATTCTCGCAATTAAAAGCTTATCAACTTAAATCATATCAGAGTTTTATTGCATTTTTTATTTTACCCTTCGGAGAAGATTTTCGGATAATGATTGCAAACTTAAAATTAAAAAACTAGATGATTTATATTCCCCAATGAAACCTGCGTTGAACAAATAAAACAAAAGTTAGCCATCAATATATAATTTATTAAGATTTCATGAATTTACGTGGAGGAGTGGGTAGCAGAGGTAAAAAATATTTTTATCAAGATTTTAAAAAAATAATAATTTCAAAAATAATTTAATTCATTTTGAATGAGTACTGATAGTTTCATTAAAATACAATTATTTAATTTTTGCGAGAATTTCAAAATTAATGGGTTTTGCCGAAAAAAAGTGGGTGGTGCAATCATTACGTTTCCATCGTAAAACAGTCGTAACGTTTTTTTAGCCGCTAACTCAAATCAAAACAAAACTTTCTGACAAAATTTCGAAAATGTTAGAAGAGATTAAACATTTTTTTAAAATAATTAAAGTTACTTTAAAGGCTCCTGTGTCCATTGTAAACAGAAAAGACCAACTGAGTAATGGCCAAGGGTGTGGAGTCCAGAAATTTCGTTATTAGGTCGCGGGATACGACAGCAACCCTACCTATTTTTACTATATTGTACAGTACACACGCATATACACACTGCTGCTGCTGCTTCAGTAAAGACTTTCTCCTCCAACTCTCTCACTTTTTACTACCCTCTCCTTTGGTAAAGGTGAGAGAAAGGCTGAGAAGAGTAACGTTTAAAAAGATAGAGGGGAAGGAAAAGCTTGTATGGGAGTAAGAGTCGAACTAAGTAATTAAGGAAGGAACAGGCGCAATTATAATATGATACACAGAAAAGGAAGGGCTTGTCTAAATACGCAAGCCTTGGTTATAATTATGCTTCTAATAGGAAACACTGCAGATGTTAAAACGGTAGAATTTTTAATTTCATTTTTCAAAAAATGTGTCTAGACGTGTAGTTGAGCCGATTTCATTCAGTTTTCTTCATTGAATTTATTATTGCGTATCCCGAGGTCTGCCAAGAAAGATAAAATATTGTAGTAAAGCTATACACAAATTTTAAATATCAGCTTTGCAACATCATTCCTATCAGCAATCGGTCCTTACAAAATCTAGTTTGTTTTGTCATAAAACCAAAAATATGTCACCCAGTGAGAATCGATCATGTTACAGTAATAATACTCTTTATGGCTGGCTTGCTGAACATTGCAGTACGACAATCTCTCATTTCACATCGTTGGTCATGCAATCGAGATGCAAAAACTGTGTTAACAAAATGGAACCAAACGGAAATAGTGTACTTACAAAATGTATCGCATGAGATGCCACTCCAACAAGCGTAACATTTACAAATTCCCTCGACAGTACAGGCTCCATTTTCGCAAGGGACTCTGAAAAGAAAGAAAGACAAAAAGAAAGGTTGTTAACTGACGCATCGATATTAAGCTTTTTATTATAATCCCTTTTTTCTCTTAATCAGTGCGTACAATTATCACAATATCTTTGCTTGTTGTCTTCCTCGGTATTCACATTACATCTGCATATATATATATATATATATATATATATATATAATTAAATTTGTTTTTATTCAAAATTGATTTAATTTACATTGCGACACGGAAATTATTCTGTTTCGAGATTCATATCGTCATCAGGCAACGTTCAATAACTATGGTGAAAATGTTTTACATTTGAATTTAGAAAACAATACGTTTGCTATTTTGGAGTGGGGAAGACAGATAAATTTAAATTTTTGAGGGTGTGTTTAACTTAACTAATCAGATATATCTGATTATATGTAATGTCTCTAATTGCATATATCCAGTACTCACTGACAAAAATCTAAATTTTCCAAAGTTCCGTGAACAAGCTATCCCTCTTTGGACGGAGTTCGTTTCCATTAAGCCTTGGTCTAAGGACTGAGGTATGGGTGACAAAAATAAACATAATGCCCGATCCTGCGTATGCGAAAGATGGGTAAATTTTCTCCCATGGTCCGGGTGTACCAAGTCGGGGTCCCCACATTAAACCTGATCTTGAATCACATCCTATCTCATTGGGAGACTTTGGGTAAATACACAAAGTTCCGAGAGAATTCGAAATTGTCAGTCAATCTCTCTGTCTTCTGGCAGAGAGTAATTCAGTTGGGACTCTGCATACAGATGGAAACTCGGCTGAGAAAAATAGGCAATGCTGATCAGGCGTTTACGAGGGCTGAGTAAATTTTGACCCTTGGCCTGAGTGTACGGGCTCCGGTTCCCCACGTTAAACCCGGCATTATGTCACAATATCTCAGTGGGGAAACTTTGGGTAAATAATCAAACATTCGAGAGAGTTCTGATAGTGTCTTCGTTAGAGTATCGTTGGAGACATAATATTAGAAAAGTTATATTATAAACGATAGATAGATAGATAGATAGATAGATAGATAGATAGATAGATAGATAGATAGATAGATAGCAAAACTACCTTTCATTCCTAGCCTATGTGACCAAATGCTAGTTGGGTAAGCAATTACTACTATCTCGTCAATTTATTACATACCCCTATATATACGACTATTTACGCTCCCACACCCTGATTGAGCACTTTGGAAGAATGGTAGACTTTGAAAGACAGTAGCTACGCTGGCATCTACGCATCGTTCATTCAGCAATGAATTAGAACACTCTCAGCTATTGGGCGTGTAAAACGATAATATACACGCTAAAAAGTCTGTCTCCTTCTACCGAGCGCCCGTAGCTCAGAGGTAGAATTGCCGACTGACGCCAATTCGGTCGGGTTTCAATCCTGGGTAAAAAGCAATGAGCTGTCTAACCGTACTGATGAGCTGTGATACAGCGAAACAGATCTGTCTGCGGATGTATATATATATATATATATATATATATATATATATATAAGCATGCTTACCAATCCTTTATCCCCATCTCGATATCAAGCACTATACGATTAAAACCTGCTCGTCAAAATACGTTTTATCAGTAAAATCACTAAAAACACCAAATATGGCGCTAAATGTTATCACATCTCAACACTCTCTCTCTCTCTCTCTCTCTCTCTCTCTCTATATATATATATATATATATATATATATATATATATGTATATATATGAAGAACAAAATTGTTTTGAAACTTCAAAATCTTTGTGTAGTGATATAATGCTTTTATAAACCATTGTAGTAACAAAATTACAATATATATTGCAATTTTTATATTACAATTGTTTATAAAAGCATTATACCCGACGAGAGAATGCAATCTCTGTGAATTTCATAGTAGGGAAGAGATAAATGTACATTTCATTTTATTTATTATTCTTAAGATTATATCTTTTTATAATAATCATGATAAGTACAATTTCTTTTTATTCTTATTCTACACCAGAAATCTCACATCGATTTGCAGCCGAACGATTTAGTTCCTAAAACGAAACCGCCAGAGGATCTATACATTTGATTTGATTTGATTTTGAATGTTTGGAAAGAATAAACGACACTTTTCGGAATAGGTGGTGACAGACAACTGGTTTAGTGTCTCCAAACAGCTCTCCTCAGGGTGTAAAATTAAGTAATGTGCTTTACTAGACTGGTTGGCATTTCAGTTTGTTGGCTTATACTGTTTAATAGGGGTAGAGAAGGAACAGAGTTATACCTTCCTTAAAGGTACTTGTTCAAAAGTGAATGTAACGAACTGAAGCGGAGTTCGAAGGCGACTCGTCGGTTTCTCATCTAAAGCCACTATTACCACTACCTGATGAGTCATCTCTCTCTCTCTCTCTCTCTCTATATATATATATATATATATATATATATGACATATATATATGTGTGTGTGTGTGTGTGTGTGTGTGTGTGTGTGTGTGTGAAAATTTCAGTTAGAGTATATCTGTACAAGGCGAATTTGAATAAAGACAAAATAACCTATACCTTGTTTTGATAATGTTCTGCCTTGACAAAGTCACTTACATGGCGAAATGCTTCGTTTAAGTTTTCCTTTTGTCATTATCACACACACACACATACACACACACACACACACACACACACCGAACGCCCATAGCCCAGGGGTAGAGTCGCCGACTGACGCCTGCATGCTGGAATTTCTCTTCAGTCGTTCCTGTATTTAAGAATTGTGGTGAACCCTCGGACCCATCCAACTATCGCCCTATCAGTCTTCTGCCGATATTCGGGAAAGTATTCGAGGCTATAATCAATGCTGAAATAGTTCATCATCTCACCGCCCACAAACTGTTCTCCGACAGGCAATATGGATTCCGCTTTGCCAGGTCCACGGCCGACCTGCTAACAACCGTAACGGAGTACATGCTACAGGCCCTTGATGAGTCTGACGAGGCTCGCGCGGTTGCTCTGGGCATCTCCAAGGCTTTCGACAGGGTTTGGCACTTTGGCCTCCGATGCAAACTACGCGGTTATGGTATTACCGGTCGCCTGCTTGACCTAATCCAATCTTTCTTAAATAACCGCAAAATGAAAGTCGTTCTGAATGGGCGTGCCTCTTCGTCCTACAGCACGAATGCTGGTGTCCCACAGGGCTCTATCCTGAGCCCGACGCTCTTCCTTATTTTCATCAAAGACCTCCCAGATGAGATCAAGTCCCAAGTAGGCATCTACGCAGATGACACTACAATATACTCCCGCACCAGTAAGAAACCTGTCGTGGCGGACAGACATAAACTCGCTGCTGACCTTGAGCGGGATCTACACTCTGTGGTGAACTGGGGCAAGAAGTGGCTTGTCAACTTCAATTCATCTAAGACCAAGCTGTTGTCTGTCAACCATTACAGGCAACCTCTCCTGCCTCCCATAAGCATGGACCAAGCGATTCTCCCGGAGAGTAATACACTACGCCTCCTCGGACTTACCCTGTCCTCAGACCTCAAATGGAACCACTATATTGAATCCATAGCAAAATCTACTGCTAAGAAGGTTGGGTCACTATGTCGATCCAGGATGTTTTTTCCACCTGAATCCATCCTGCATATATACAAGTCAACCATCCGTCCGTGCATGGAGTACTGCTGCCATTTATGCTCAGTTGCCCCTGCCGTTCTCCTCAGTGTTCTTGACAAGCTCCAAAGGAGAGTCTGTAATGTGATAGGTACTGATCTGGCGGCTCGACTGCAGTCACTTCCCCATCGTCGAAATGTGGCCTCCCTTTGTCTGTTCTATAAATACTTTCATGGCTCAGTAGTTCTATAAATACTTTCATGGCTCAGACGAACTTAAGTCACTGATGCCTACTGAACAGGTGTTTACTTGTGCAACCAGACTCGCAACTGGGTCCCACCCATTCACAGTCAGGTTAACCAAATGCAGACGACAATTCTACTCCTGCAGCTTCTTCTCTCGCACTTCCCGCCTGTGGAACTCGCTCCCGTATTCTTGCTTTCCTGACGGCTACAACCTCCAGAAATTTAAATGCAAAGTCAATACTCATCTACTCACCACTGGACTCTAGCTATCTCCCCACCGCTGTATAACCTTCCCTTTCTCTCCAACTATGTATCTGTCATCGCACCTGTTTTCTCAGCTTTCTATTGTTCCTTTCTAACTAGTTTGTACTCCTCACTCTTTTCTAATTAATCTTTTTACATTTATGTAGCCCCCTGCATATCAGTGGAATTTCCGCCTTGCTCGGGGTGAAATTATTAAAAAAAAAAAATTCGGTCGGGTTTCAATCCTGGGTAAAAAAGCAATCGGAGTCTAACCGTACTGATGAGCTGTGATACGGCGAAACAGATCTGTCTGCGGATGACAATATATATATATATATATATATATATATATATATATATATATATATATATTATACAGGGTGGCAATAAAATTACTATTCAATTACTTCTAATAAAAAAAGCAAAGCAGAATGAGAAAAATGATTCAAGATGCATTTGAAGACTTACGCCGGCAGAAACATTTGTACCGCTTAACCAGAACCATTTTAATAATAAACTGTTGATTAATTGTTTGCCTTGTCATTGTAAGTAACTGTATAATGACTTTATTATCACTTTCTATATATATATATATATATATATATATATATATATATATATATATATATATATATACAAACGTTGGGTGTTGAAATACAGAGCGAGGCGAAATTTGCTCAGTATATGGGTTAATGGATAGATCAAAGAGGTCCTGTGGAATAGCCACAAAGGACACTAGACCTCACACCTTAGATTTTTGTTCCTGTGGGGTCATTTAAAATTAATTGTTTATCAGACGCACCCAATAAATATTGAGTAACTTCAAGAAAGAATAAAATATGAATGGTGCAGTGCAAAATGACAGAGGAAACTCTCCGACGTGTTTAATGACTCATGCAGGTACAGAATTAAAATGTATTTTACAAAAGAAGGAGAACATTTTTAACAGCACATAAGACGGTTAAATAACAAACAAATAAAATGTTCATTAATAATTCAGACAGTTAATTGCTATACGCGATACACGATTACTTTCCTGTCAACTCAATCAGTTAAATGCCATACTTGATACACGCTAGGGCGATCATGTCCCGAAAGAGACATGACTGACTGGACAGAAGATTATCAGGCAGTAGGTTGCCATTACTTTCTGCGGTAGACTGGTTGCCAACCAAGGCTATAGAACCCAATCTGTCCTGTTATTTAACCCATAACTGGAAGGAGAAAAGATCTATATCTTTCGCAAGATTCAATGGGAATTCGAACTCTATTCTCCAAGTGTAATTATACTTTTAATAAATTATCCTAAAGACGCACGATTCTTGCCTCACCTTGTACAATAGTTTTTGTCTATTTTCCTTCCTTATCTTCTTGTCGTCGTTATCATCAACTCAATGTTCATCCCAGTATAAATGAACGTTTCTTTCATTCTACGTCACCCTTCTCTGTATTCCACATGTTTCCAAAGTAATCCCATTGTCCGAATAGTTCCAACTAATCTTTAATTTGCTTCCAGTTCCGCCAGTATTTTATCTAGGCTATTTGGGACCCTTTTCGGTGCTCTGATAGTGACAGGCATAACTGCCCCCATTCAATCATACCGCGAACAGCAGTAAGCCACTACATTTAGTAGCTCTTATGCTTTGTGTTGGGTGAATCCGAGTATTACTAAGATCTTTTGACAAATTCGCGAAACTTATCATTTCACGTTTCACTTACTACTGGCACAGGCTTACGTTAATATCACGTTGAATCACCAAAATTAAGCAATGTCGAACATGGTCAGTAACTAGATGGGTGATCGCAAAGAAATATCAGGTGCATTAAGAGAGGAAAGTTCGGGTTCGTTGTAATCACTTACGCGAAAATACCTTTGAGAAGAGTATTACTTCACATTTTTCCTCGACTATGGATTAATTAGTAAGACTTGAATCTATAAAACATTATGAATGAAAAAATACTACAATGTAAATAACCTCCAAAATATTGATAATCCGTAAAAACGAATTAATTTATCAACACTGTACTCTTAGTATCTATGCATTTCCTTTTGCCTGTTTATATTAAAAACGTAGAGAACTGGTTAATGTTTTTTGGTTTGGCCTTGTGTCATAATTTACCGAAATCCCGACAGCTTACGAATTTATCCAGAATTGTCATTAGAATGTTTTCATCGTTATCAGAAGGTTGGTTGTCAGCAGGTTGGAAAATGTGGAATTGTGTGGAATAAAGTAAGAATAAAATATACATTTTTCATGTTAAAATAGAATTTTATTAAAAGAAATGAATAATAAGAATTCATAGAATGTTCAATAAGAAAGTTAAGGGTATCAAGATTTGTAGAAAATGTTCGTAATATTAATTGTTGAAAGATTATATGCGTACGTACGTATGTATGTATTTATTTCTTAGGAATGTCTTTGGATGGAGAAAAAGAAGTAAAAGATCAACACACGAGAAAGAAAGAGAAAGACGACGAATGTCCAAGTTGACTTGAAGCTTCTCTCGTTACATTTTAGCAATGTCTCTCGCTGCTCCCATCTGAGTGACTGAGTGACTCTGATCAAAGTCTTTTTATTCTAATCTAGATGTTTCGCACTTAATCGCGAAGTCCTTTTTGATCTTGCAAGTCGCTTCCATTGATCAGAAAATCAGTTTAACACCTTGAAAAATCCGGTTTCGACTTTAAGCACATGATCATTCCTTTTTCTATTTAGGAAAAACCAGGATTTCACACGTCATTGTGAATTTTTGTAAAAGTGAAGAATAAGGTTGATTTTAATTCTTAATTTCCTATCTCTACAATATCAACTTCCCATATCTTTCTCAGTATATTCTCATTGACATCGTGATCTCAACTATTCCTTGGATTTTCATCCCAATGTTTTTGGTACAGTTCCATGCGTATTTGTTATTATGGACACGATTCTTGACTTCATATTCCATATCTTTTTCAACTCCCAGGCGATGTCCTGGTATTTCTCTAATTTTTTCACTCTCCTTCATGTTCACTCTAAGCCACTACTACATCCACGATTTGTCATTTCCCCCTTATTTACAATTGTTATATTGTAGTCTTCTTGTTTGGATAAGGTAGTCAGTTTGAGTATCGAAATCTGAAAGTACTTTTTGTTTTTTGGTTTGTCAAGACAGTCTCTGGTTTCGGTTGATGCCACTTGCCTATTTACATAGCTGAACGAAATACTTTTGTTCAGTTCACAGTATTCCCTCACTATCGTGCGTTTTTGTAGTCTTATTTAATCGAAATACAATTACTGGTTATGTGGATCAACGCTTCATCCTTTTCTCTGTTGAAACTTTGACATATATTTTAGGGAAGGAGCTGTCATGAAGAGAGATTCCGTTTCTCTCTTCAAGTGCCATCTGCGTTACTACGTAGCTGATTTTTATTCGATAATATTTTCTGTTTAAACTTATTCTTGCTGACCGAAGCTCGATGCCTATTGTTAATCCAAAACCTTTGATCTGTTGGGATTACAGGCTTGGCTCTTTGAGAATGTTACTGTTCTTTTAAAGTTTTACTTTCTTTCATTTCTAAACTTAGCCTTTTATACGTATAGATATAATTATATCCAGTACATTGGTTTTTTGTACTGCCTTGCATTTTAGTGTAGGTTTTATATTTTCATTTGCTTTGTTTCCAAGGCTGCGTCTTCATTTCTCTTGTTTCTTTTCTTGATTGTTTCATGCGTGTGTCTTTTGACACCAAGTTATTAAGGTGCAAGTCGATCATTCTGTCAGCAGCAACAAGAATGGACAAGTCTGACGATTGATTTCTAATTAATTTTTTTCTTAGCATTTATGATTAATTTGCTTTTTTATTGGAAGCTTGCTTCCCTTTCGGTTCCATATTGCAACAATATAAATATAAATATGCATTGGTCTTTTTACTTTTTTTCTTTTGTTTAACAAATCAACATCTATCTATCTATCTATCTATCTATCTATCTATCTATCTATCTATCTCAGTTTCTTCATATCTATCTATGTATCTACCTATCTCAGTTTCTTCATATCTATCTATCTATCTATCTATCTATCTATCTATCTATCTATCTATCTCAGTCTGTTCGTATCTATCTAATTTATTTATCTTTCTCAGCCTCTTCCTATCGACGTTTTTATTCTAGTTAGTTCAAATAGATGAACCTATTTTTGTTAGTTTTCTCTCACTCTTTATTCCACATTTCCAAACTCTCTATTGCCCTCTACCACATCTCTGTTTCTCCTTCTCTCTCTCTCTCTCTCTCTCTCTCTCTCTCTCTCTACTTATCCTGATATATATATATATATATATATATATATTATATATATATATATATGTGTATCGAGGCAGCAAATAATTTTCTAAATATATACTGTTAAATATGAGACAATGATTGTCTATTATGTTTAATCATGAGCCGTTCTAAACGTCGTATTTTGGCTTTAATTTCAGACAATAAAGCCAAACATTCTCCAACATTTGGATAATTTTTCATGAAGTTGGTTCTAAGCTTTCGGCTCATATGAGCCATCTTCAGAGAGGTTATTAAGACGGTAACACAATAACATCCACCATCAGCGACGATCTTTTCTTGTGTTGACATAAAACTCCACTAAGCAACGGCAATAGTTACAAAAAATAACAAACGCAGTTCGCAAATTTGTAATGCGGTTCTATGACGTCAGACCGCGTGAGAGCTCGAAATGATAACAGAACCATATATTTAAATGCAATGTAATGTGCTATGACCAGATTTAAACGTGATTTTATTAAGTGAGGGTTGTTTGGATTTAATGTAGATGGCCTCTAATATCTGAAGCTTCTTTTTACTGTGCGTATGAGTGAGGATTATATATATATATATATATATATATATATATATATATATTGTGCATTTGGGCAGCAATCTCTTTCATGCAGGTTTCATTAAAAATGACAGACAAGGTGTGGATGGTTAAGTTTCTTATGTAATGTTTCATGTCATCTTATAATTTCTTTCTTTTAAGGACCTTAAATTATATAAAAATTGTCCAAATATTTTGTTTATTCAAGCGCTTTTGGCTGTACTTTTAGCCATTTCCAGGATGAATGTTATTTTACGTTTAACAGAATATAAATGTATGTGGTGTTATGTATAATGTGGAGTAGTGTTATGTGTTATGTACAGAACACGGTTAGGATGTTTTTAGCGTGTTCGTAGTTGATGCTATCGAGTGTTGGGTTTTTTGTTTTTATTAAGAAGGCCTTCATTATTTTTATTATTTTTGCCATCATGCTCTAAGCGTGTATCGCACTTAAGTGACTGACTGAAATAAGTTTACTAAGTTAGACAGTCGTGTTTTCACCTAAAATAAAAAAGAATATGAAAGCCCACTTATTTCCTTGGTCTAACGTGCGGCTCATTTTAACAGTTTCTCGGGCCAACCTGTCAACTTAAGGGCACACGTTGATAATTACAGTTCTACAGGACGGAACACGCGCCATACAGAATTTTTACACTTTGTGATTCAATTTCTTTATATATATATATATATATATATATATATATTCATCATCCACATACAAGCCTGTTTTGCTGTATTACAGCTCATCGGTGTGGCTAGGCTTCCACTTGCCTCCGGCCGGGATCGAAACTCGGCCGATTTGGTATCAGTCGGAGTCGCTAACCCCTCCATAAGCACATGGAATCAGAGAAGGGAAATTTTAGCATGTTATATATAAGCGGCGTATACACACACCAGTCACCGAAAGAAATAAATTCATTGCAGAAAAGTAATGCATATATATATATATATATATATATATATATATAAAATTAAGACAGATACGTTATTTCATGGTGAATCGGAGGTATAGGCCTATTTCAGGTGAACCATCGTCAACTTCCGTCTTTATTTTACAAAAGATTTTACACGATTTTTACACGAGATTCGTGTAAAATCTTTTGTAAAATAAAGACAGAAGCTGACGAAGGTTCGCCTAAAATAGGCCTATACTTCCGATTCACCATGAAATAACGTGTCTGTCTCAATTTTTCTTATATTTGCTCTATATGTATTTATATGCATATATGCTTAGAGCTCTCTTAGAGAGTTATCCTACCACTGTATGCACATGATACTCCTTTGGATTCTTCTATACCCACACTGCATGCTGATATATATATATATATATATATATATATATATATATATTGAAGACAGAAGTAGGTGTTGTTCCAACGAAGCTGGTGTAGGTCGAAAATGTGTGAAAAGTTGTTAACATTTTCTTTAAAGTGTAGATTTATTATTATTATTATTATTATTATTATTATTATTATTATTATTATTATTATTTGCTTTTTGAATAATACATTAAGAGTCATAATGGAATTTGTGTCGGTACACGTGAAAATACTGTGTATATATAAAGATAATTGATCAGTGAACAAGTAAAAAAATTTACATGTATGCGTGTTAGTTTGTTGATTATTTTCACACTGACTTGTTAAATCTTTTGTTTTGAGAATCATTCACTTTTCATTGACCAGAATTTTTATTTTATTTTATTTTTTTTGTACTGACTCGCGAAATTTTATTTCGTATTTTTCTTCAAAACTGTTTTCAACAATTAAACAACAAAATAGGGGTAAGTATTTCAGAGCATAGTACCACACACAAACGCATCCACCCATGAGGAACACTTACCAGGTCATAACGAACTACTCACAAACGAATCCACACAACAAAAACTATTTCATAATAATAATTTTAATGTTCACGCACCAAAACATCCACTCATCAAATACACTCACAAAGAAGTACGAGGCCACAAACCAACAAGCCCACGCGCGGGCCACTATTTCATGGCACAAACAGGCACAAATACAAAACTTTACCCACAAGACAAAATGGGCGAGACTACTACTACTACAAATCCCACAATTGAAACATACTCACCCACCCAAGATCACTCAGATATGCCAACACCATATTTTCCAACCCAAACCCATACCACCCAGAAGTATAAAAATATATATAGAGAGATAACTCACTAACTAGAAAACATTTTTTAGAATATCTGATCCGAAGGAAAAGGCGAATTTAAAAAACACAAAACCTATTATTATTCATTTTTCTTCGTATTCTTTACAAAAAGATGAAATAAACCTTCTAAATTCTATTCCACATCAAGAAATAACATTGCAGACCTAAAAAAGACCTTAGAGAATTCGAACGAAAAATTAAGCTTAGAGAAACATTACACAACAACAACAATACCGACAGCTCAATAGTAAACATTAACAACAACACCGATAGCTCAATAGTAAAAAAAATCTGAAATTTTTTCAAATAAGGATAATTATTCAAATGAAATAAACATATTCTTTGAAAAACTCTGGGACACAAAACTTCAAAACAATCATAAGTCTTCTAACAATCTCACACAATAACAAAAGCTAGAAAACATTCATGAGAACAATGACATAATAATAATAAAGGAAGCAGACAAGGCCAGTGCTGTGGTCATTATGGATACAACTTACTACAAAACAAATATTCAAGATATGCTAGAAGATGAAAATAACTACAGATTAATCAACCATAATATAAATGAAAATAATTATTCGCTTGGACTCGAAGCACGTGTAGAGATTCAAATACCATTATGACATTTAATGTATTTTACAAAAAGCATATAATGATTTAAAAGTAATAACAATAAACTACACGTTAAACAAAAATTTCACGCGTTGAAATTTTGACTTTATCTCTATATATCACTCTATATATAATTTATATATATATATATATATATATATATATATATGTGTGTGTGTGTGTGTGTGTGTGCGTGCATGTATAAAAAGACTGCTTCTTTTCATAAATCAATTACCTATATTGGCCATACTACCACTTCTTGAGTAGTCGCCTTACATGGCATCTATCTAATATAAATACAATAAAAACCTTTATTAACCAATAATTTACAAGAATCCTTCACAATATCAAAGGAACCTTGCTATCAGAGGGGCACTATATATCAACAATTTTCTCCTTCCATCAATCTTATATATATATATATATATATATATATATATATATATATATATATCCGAGTATAGGGTACGTATGGATGAAATAATCACAAAAAGTATCGAAACAAAATAGCTATTTTGTAGTGATATTATAACATATCCATGTTATAATTTCTGAATAGATAGATAGATAGATAGATAGATAGATAGATAGATAGATAGGAAAAACTACTAAAAAGTTGTAAGTTTAAAAATGTATTTTTTCTGACAGTATTTATTTATTTCTATTATTATATTTGATATTTCAGACGGTTCACGGCCTTTCATCAGAAACAAATGATTTTAAAATTTAAATTAGAAACGTATTTCGCAATCTGTTTACATCACGTGACGCAGAAAACGACAGATTTTTTTAAATATTTGTAAATGTAAACCGATCTTTAATAATACTAATAAATTTTGTTTTAGACAAAAAATTTTTAAGTTTATTTAAAAAATGTTTAGCTATTGAAATATTTATAAAGATTCAAAACACCTAAGTCCCTATTTAACCCAATCTGTGTGTATTTAATTTTAAAATCCAGTATTTTTCTTTCTTAATGCGTGAGTGTGTAGAACTAATATATATATATATATATATATATATATATATATGCGGGAGAGATCACGTGATGTAAATACTCGCATCTACGAACAGAAGAGAGTTCGCATTTAGACAGACGTTCTAACTCTCTTGTTTTCCATTAAAACGACGTGGGACATAACTTTGATTTCACTAATGCCAGCCTAATTTAAAAAGAACATAACCCTTTAAGGAGAAAGTATTTTCAAAGCCTAATAATATCATTACTATTAACTATAAACACTCCCTTAAAACAATGCAGTATATCACCATCTTTCTACTGATCCATACTTCATGAATCTAACTTATGAAATAATACTAATTCCATCTTCAATGAATAAAAGAAATTGCAACCAAAACAAATTTCTCATATCTGAATGCATTTCATTTACCGGCATTTCCACATAGACACATACACATAAGTAAATTCAAAATAGCCAACCAAATTTAAAATCAACGCAACATCTCGCCACATTTCATAACTATATTTCAATGATCTATACGGAAATTATATCTATATACTTTGCCTCATAAACACACTTATGCACTTATCTTAACAACGTTACCGTCCAACATACACCTATACAGACAAGCGTTTCTATATAATCATACACGCAATATTGCTTTAATACACGCAACATAGCTGACCAAGAAAAACTAACCCAAGCATCACAACATAGCAGTATACTGTCTGTTTATTTTTCATTTTTCTCTAAAAAAAAAAGAAACTTAAATAAATGTGAAACATATTAAATGGGGATACGTTTCCTCTTTGTTCTTTTTTCAATATTCTATATATGAAAAATATTCAAGAGTTCTACAATATAATTGTATTGAATACTTTTTAATATAACTGGATTCTGGTCTAATTTAATTATGACTGTAATTATACTGGTCTAATTTATGACTGTAATTATACTGGTCTAATTTAATTATTGGTGGCGTAATAACTCTTTTACTAATGGAATATATATATATATATATATATATATATATATATATATATTGTGTGTGTATTTTGGCAGCATTTTTTCATTAATGCAGGTTTCATTGAATAGTATAGACAAGTTTTGTCTATTAATTTTGTGTAGGATCCGTTCATACCGTCTGATATACTTGATGGTGATGTCGTTGAAAGACAACAAAAAATCACAGTATTTGTTGAATTTTTTATCGGGTCTAAGCTTTCGGCTCACATAAGAGTAAATATTAAATATAAGAGTAAATATTTCGGCTCAAAGAGTAAATATTAACACACAGTAAACATAGAACATTTAAGCTATTAACAATAAAGATAATTGAATTGAAAATATAAGTCCATCCCTACCGTGGCGGATGGCCAAAGACAGTGACAAAATAGTGGTGTTATGGTTCCTGGTCTGATTACAGACATTTGAGTACGTTGTTGGAAATATCGAAATTGATTGTATTCAAACCAGGTTTAAATTGTTTAATGTAGAGTGCTTCGAGGATTTTTAGTTTCTGCTTATTATTTTCTTGTTTGAGTATGTACGTGTTATCAACAAGCGTTTTTCTCAGAAGTGTGCGTTGATAACCGTGTTGTTCTAAATGACGGAATATATTTGAATTTTCATTTAAGTGCAACGTCAGACGCCGTGAGAGCGAATTTGTGGTGTGGCCAATGTAGATATTATTGAGGTTGTTAGAGATACATTCTCTAAATGGACATATGAATTTATATACTACATTGGTTTTTTGCAAATCACTAACTGTGGGGGAAGAGTCGTTGCGGACAAATGAATTAGATGTAGTGGATTTAGTGTAATATATAATGAACTTAATTCTTTTGTTGGAGTCTGTCGGAGAAATATTAGTATTTATGAGTTTTTTTAGGATGTTTTCATCTAGTTGGTAGTTGGAGTGCATCTGGCTACGGTATAAGAGAGTGATATGTTTAGGATTGGTTGGGTTAGTATCATGTGTTGTTTTTTCCATGTTAAGCTTTTTAAGAAAATAATGTATTTGTTCATCAACTATGTAGTTGGGAAAATTATTATTGATGAGTGTCTGTTTTATGTTTTTTAGTTCACTGTAGAAGATCTGATTTGTAGATGAATTGACTTTTGCACGATATAATAGATTTTTCATAATGGCTATTTTGTAATAGTGGGGGCATTCACTAATATAACTGAGTGTGGAGGGATTTTTATTAGTGGGTTTTTGATACGGTGAGATAGTAAATTTATTGTTGTCAGTGTTAATTAATATATCAAGAAAATGAATTTTGTTATATTTGCTAAGTTCATAAGTAAATTTTAAAACTGAGTTATTTTGAAACTGTTTTTGAAGTTGTAAGATTTCATCAGTATTTTTAATTGGCAGTAGGATATCATCAACATATCGTAGATATATTGATGGTTTTGTAAATTTTGCAAAGGTAGTATTTTCAAGGTTAGACATGTAGAAATTACTAAAAATCGGACCAAGCACTGAACCCATGGAGACTCCGTCACGTTGTATATATATAGTGTTGTTTGGATCAACAAAAGGCACTTCAGTAGTACAAGCTAGTAGAATTTTTCTTAGGATGTTGGGATTAATTTTGAGTGGGGGTAATGAAGGATTACTGTAAACATTTCTTATAATTATATCAATAGTTTCACTGACGGGTACATTAGTAAAAAGGTTTTCCACATCAAGTGAAGCTATGATTTCTTTATTAGGTTTTTCACTCTTGAGGATTTGGATTGCCTCTAGGGTTGACTTTATGCTGTATTTACTCGGAAGGTAGGGTGTGATAAGCTGGTTAATATGTTTAGTTAACTGGTATACAGGAGTAGGAATTTAGGATATGATAGGGCGGAGAGGATAGTTAGGTTTATGAGTTTTTATGGTTCCGTATATGTAACCAGGTTTATAGTCACCAATAATTTTAGGGAGTTTTAAGGAATTCTGATCAGCGTTGTTGGCACTAATGAGTTTATTTAGTTTAGATTTTAGTTGGTGTGTCGGGTTTTTGTTAATTTTTTAAAATTTTGTGTGGTCATGAAGTATGTGGTTGAGTTTTGTGTTGTAATCTGATTTGTTAAGTACAACAAAGATGTTAGCCTTGTCAGCTTTTTTTACAATTATGTGAAGGTGGTTGCGTAGTTCGTGCGCGGCACTTTTTAGTTGTTTCGATAGAATTTTTGAGGAGCTTCTGCTTTTATCATGGCGATCTTTGATTGCCTCAGCCTTAAGTAGATCTTTCAGTTCGGGTTTAACGGTTATAAGTTTTTCATCTTGTAATTTAGTGATGCTTTGATAGAGCGTTTCTATTTCAATTTTTTAGTAAGCTGGTTATACTTACGGTATATATGGCAGTTAGGTCCAAGGTTGAGTAATTCTTTTTGGTGCTTAGTTAGTTCGTGGTTGGAAAGATTTATGAATTTATCGAATTTTTTGGGAAGAGTGATCGTGCCATTGTATAGTGAATTAAGTTTTTTGACAATTTTAGCACGGTGTTCAACTTCAGATTTTGCAGTGATTTTGGTTAGTCTGAGTATTATTTCTTCTAGTTGGTTTGAGGTAGTTATATCTTTCAGTTTGTTGTAGAGGTCATGTTTGTTCTTGTATAATGTGTCAAGATTTTCTTTCGCTATTTCAATTTGCCTTTTCACAAGGCTCCATTTATATTTCAAGGTGGTGATGGTGTGTTGGGCTGCTGGATCATGTAATTTAAATTGTGTGTATTTTGGCAGCATTTTTACATTAATGCAGGTTTCATTGAATAGTATAGACAAGTTTTGTCTATTAATTTTGTGTAGAATCCGTTCATACCGTCTGATATACGACATCACCATCAAGTATATCAGACGGTATGAACGGATCCTACACAAAATTAATAGACAAAACTTGTCTATACTATTCAATGAAACCTGCATTAATGAAAAAATGCTGCATTAATATATATATTGCATTAATATATATATATATATATATATATATATATATATATATATATGAGAAAAAAAAGATTGCGTGTCTCAAAAAGGAAACAAAAATTGAGATATGGCCGGAAAATAGTATTTAATTCTTAAATCAACAACGACTTTTTATCAGTTCCGGAATTCAATACGATATTTAAGTTTATGTTAAATACTTGCAATTATTTTTACACCGACCTAATTCTTATATCATTTATAAGCCCGGAAGTTGAACGAATTTATATGAATAAAAAATGCTAAAAATTGAACATATAATAAAATGCATATAAATAAATAAATATTTAAAATTAACATCTGCCTAATATAACGGAATATGCAAGATGGTTAAAAGATGGCGAAAAAACTGAATAATGCCGCTATGAATTTATAAATTTTGTTAAAAATGATGGAAACATTTGCATCAACCTAATAATAATTATAATGGATTTTTTACTTTTTTTATGACATGGAAATTGTTTATTGTGTTCGTAGTCATTATTGATTTATTGATTCACAATCTTTGGGCCTCTCATGCCAGTTGTTTACCGATGCACAGTTCAAAAGAAGAAACCGACATGCACATGAATATTAATTATTGCGAAAGAAAAAATAGCATCAAAAGTGATAGAAAATCAATCATAATTACAAAATAAGCAATATTACAAGATTCTCATACTAAAACTTATTGTCTACTAACAATAAAGCATAACGATTTATAGCAAGTTTGAAGAATACTGTAACACATTATTACATTAATATATATATATACATATATATATTGTTAGAAGTTCAAAAGTTTTTTACGCGCTTTACTTCATAATTATCAATCGTTATATATATATATATGTGTGTGTGTGTGTGTGTGTGTGTGTGTGTGTGTAAATATATTAACTTAATAATAAACTTAATAATAACTTTAACAATATTGATAATATTAATAATAATAGTGTACGTCAAAATAAACATAATACTATTAACTTATACTATTGCAACCAAATGCATAATCATACAATATAATATATATATGTATATGAAATAAAACAAAAATTTCGATATTTAAATCCGTTGAATAGCCATTTGTACGAGGAGATCCTCGCTTCTTCAGCAACAGTGAAACGAAAATTTTCTTTACTCAAATTCAAAAGTATTATAAGATTTTATACCGGCAGAAGTCAAAAAAAATCTTCCATCCATAGGAAAATAGAATGGGTGGGATTAACAATTTTGGAGTTTGAGGAAGTAAAGGGGAAAGCAGACAGATACCTATGTCTCTTACTAGAAGACATACCCCTTCTCCAAACCCGAGTCAAGAGTTCAAGAGCCAACATTCAGCCATGTCAGAGGGACAGAAGTGACAGGTGGAACGAATGGAAAAAGAAAAAAGAAAATGGGGAAAGGGTGGTTGACTGGGAAATCAGTCAAGAAAAATGTTGTTTCCTTTAAAAACAAAAAAAGTTGCTACCCTCAATGTTGAAAAAAAAAACCTGAAAAATTTAAGAAAGAGATTTTGTTTAAACAAATAATGACTGGGACAAATTATATATAAGCGGATCTGGTCTTACTCGATCTGTAGTTTATGATGCCACGGATCCTGTCTCAGCAACGCGACGATAAACAACAGTAAAGTTTGAATAACTCGTCTGACTTCTGTGCAGCTTCGCATCTATTACCATATGTGCGGCCATATTTAAAAATATTTGCATGCTCACGATATGAATATTCTACCATTGTTGAACGGAACACTTCTTAGTTAACTCATACTAGCCACAAATGTACACGAATGACAAATGTAACCTAGTCTAGAGGTTTTGTTTTATTTTATATATATATATATATATATATATATATATATATATATATATACTAATCGTTTCGTCCCAAACATGGTATGAAAACCACTAACAAGCAAGTGGCTACTGAGTGTGAAATGAAACATTATTCAGGGTAAGGCCTCGAAACGGTATGCATTCTCTCCTGATGACCCCAATTTAAATATAAATTAGAGAGGAATACATTAAAAATAATTAATGTAGTCATATGCCGTAGAGAAGCTCGGTGGAAATGTCATTGACACCAGAAGCATTACACATTCAGCCCGTTTCAGGTGAGTTTCAATTACTTTTCAGTAATTTCTTTCTTATTAAGAAGTGAGATAACTAAAAACAGGATTTAAGAAAACAGAAGATAGCGATTGATATTGCATTTAATTTTTTTGAAGATCAAAGTTAACTGAAAATCATGAAGCGGGAAGAGAATATCACAACCTGCAAGCGCTAGAGAGGAAACTGTTAGCATAGAACGTACGGTTGACCGTAGCCATTTCAAAAGCAATATATATATATATATATATATATATATATTGCAGTGGAATTTCCCCTTTGTATATAATAATGGACTCGACTAAGTATACATATACTCCTGCCATAAAGAGAACAGCAGTTGAGATTTGATGTCAAGTTAGCTAGTTTGAATGCGAAGTGCTTGAGGGATCGGAGTAAGGCGGCCCGTCTGCTTCAGGAACTCTTGTCTTTCGGCGTGGATGTAGCCGCGATCCAAGAGACTCACTTTGTTTGCGACGTCAATACCTGTGTGCTGTCTAACGATTTTGTCGTTTACTCAGCATATGGGAACCTCATTTGTCAGAGAAATTTCTTTACTGGTCAAATGCGGCTCGAATGGTGATATGGACCACGCGACTGGAGGAAGTCTTGTGAGATGGCCGACTTTCACATCAGGATCTGATCCGATATTTTGAGCATCAGCTCAAAATTAAGATTAGATATAATTGGAAACGGTTGAACTCGACAGGCTTTAGCGAATGGTGGGTAAATGTGTACGAGGCTAGCCTTGATTTTCTATTTTAGATCTAATAGTCACATCGGGATGGATTCCATTGAAAATATTCTCCTGGTTAAGGTAGTTCCTTTTCGTGTACCTAGTTAATGGGAATGAATGTGATTCCTAGCCTGTCCCCGGCATTGTCTTTTGTTATGATTCAGGTCGAGATTTACCGAGTTTTTATTTTCTTCCCGTTTTATCTCGTCTAGGTCAGGATTATATTCTCCCCTTCCATTTTCTCCTCTTTACTCCCTGTAGAAAAGTGCCTCTTGATTTTGTTCTATGGGCAGAATACAGCGGCCTTTTTGTTTTGTGGTTTGGTTGGGTCCAACTAACATCATGATTTCTGTTTGTATTTTTTGTTTAAAAATTTTTATTTTGGGAATTTGTTATGCCCCTGCACACATATCATTTTCATGATTTATTTTTAAATATATATTTGTACTTATAGTTCACAATAACATTTTTATGCTCATTTGTTTTTGTTTTGTTTTTTGGTGTTGTTTTTTTTTTAGGCCCCTGGTACGTTTGAGGTATTTTGGTATATGAAGGATTGAATGCTGATGGACAAGAACTTGTGGTGAATGAGAAAATTGTAAAGTATGTTTGGGTCTTGGGTCGGATTAGCTAGGTATAGAATAGGTACTGAAGACCAACCTGAGTTTTTGCCCCTCCCCAAACCGGCCTTGTGCCACAATTGTATTATATACAATAAATAGAGTTGAAAGTTGAGAGGAATCGTAGAGATCCGTGCGAGTTGTCGGAGAGTACTGGAACTGATACGTAAGTTACCGAGAGATACCGACGTTGCCCAGAGACTACCGCATCAGAAATCAGACGAGCTTTGAGTTCCACTCAGCTAGAATAATATATACGGATATACTATTTCCAACGACTTCCCTTCATGCCTTGTATATATTAATTCTTACTAATAGTATTCCTAGATTTACTAACCTGCGTTCAAGTTTGTATATTACGTTCAATATAACCTACTTTTCTATTTCAATATCTGTTTTTATTGTTCATTATTTTGTGCAGTTTCTCACTATATATATATATATATATATTAGAGAAAATTTTCAAAATTCAAAGGTGTTGGATGTACATTTCGACATAGGATCTCTAATAATCTCTAATTTAATAACAGTAACCTTCTACGGAAGATTTTTAATAGGCACACCCTTAAAATTAGTTATTCTTGCACCCCGAATATGAACAGCCTTATTAGTTCCCATAATAGGAGTATTCTGGTGAACTTGTGCAATGCTGAATCTAGGTCCGGAATTCTAAACGAATGCAACTGTAATTCTGTGGACGCCTGCCCGGTGGAGGGAAAATGCAAATCCACCCAGGTGATTTATGAAGCCCGCATTTCTCCATCTAACAAAAAAAAAACGACTTCAGGATCTATATCGGTATGTCCGCCGGTCCTTTCAAACAAAGACAGGTACTCCTTCTCGAACTCCGGTCAGAGGTACCAGACAGCCCTTTCGCGGGCATTCTGGAAAATGAAAGAAGAAGGGCTGGATCCTGAAATTAGCTGGAAACTGATAGGTTCAGCCCGTATTCCGAGGAATTTTCGTGATAGGTGCTGTCTATGTTTACTGGAAAAAAATTCAATATTAAAATACCCCCACCAATACCGGCTACTGAATCTTAGGAGGGAATTCATCAGTAAGTTCCGCCACAAGGCAAATTTTTCGAATACTTAAATTTAGAATTTAAATCCCCGTTAACTAGATGTTAGAATATAAATTAAAAGGATTTAATTTAAGTTTTAATCTTAATTTTACCCTAACGTTAACCTTAAAAAGTATTTTAACCCCCCTACCTTCCTATCCCAAGCTCCTTTAATTGCCTATCTTTAGAAAATATGGATTCTTTTCTTTCTCCTTGGTTAACACATATATGTATATATATATTTTTTTTCTCTATATTTTTTCTCTAAAATTTTTCTTTAATAATTTTTAAAATGATAACTTCCTGTAATTGGCATTTAGCTCGCTTCTAACTAAAACGTTTAATCAGATAAACTTAAATAAAAATTTGTAAAATCTTATATTGAAACCCACTACTTCTCGTCTAAATATACCTCTTCAAACAGCCCAAAATCTTAACCTTAAAAAAGTAATTTAACTCATTTAGTTGTCTATCTTTATAAAATATGAACTCCTATTCCTCCCCTTCTTAAATATACCGTTTCAACACCCTGTAACCCCGCGACTACCAGCTCTGTCCTGTTCTACTTTGTGATCGTTGTTAACCTAAAACCCCTCCACACTCTACCCCAGGGCCTTCGCCATTTGGAAAAAACAATGTCGCTGACGTGACGTAGAATCTCTATTAGAGATCCTATGTTGAAATGTACATCCGACACCTTTGAATTTTGAAAGTTTTATCTAATTTATATTGGCTCTGTATTCTTAATACATTGAACTCTCTGCCTGCATCACTTTTTAATGTTAAAATTTTTTAATATTAATTAGGATCAGGTTCTTGGAATTTACCTTCCACTTCGGATTAAAGAAAAACAATATATATATATATTAAATTGAGGCGTATAAGCCGAGTTTTCAAGCTTAAAAAACCTTTCTAAACCTAGAGTTCGACTGATATGGTTGGTATAAATATCATAACTTTTGCTATTCTCTCGGCACTTATGCTTCTGGAGGAAGCATGAACCCATTTTCATCTAACTAGTGGTTAACTTGTAGCGGCAACCGGTCTTAGAGAAGGAAAACTTTGACTTCAAATCAACCTGAGGAAGAATGGATTTCGTTAGGCTTTCTTGCCAAGACCATTTTCTTTTTGCTTTTTTTAATCATTTTACTCCTAGCAAGGCTCGACCGTCATGAGTGCGCAAAGGTTTGCAGTTAGAGAAAAAGCAAAGTACAAGGGGTGTCAAAGAAAGGTTAAAAGATAGATTATAATTCAAGGAGATAGAAGATGGCAATTGACGTTGCATTTAAATTTCTGCAGATTGTAGTTATCAAGGAATCAAGTAAACGAAAGAGAATTTCACAGGCGTGAAGTGCTAGAAAAGCGTCTATTAGAGTAGAAGAGACGGTTATATTTAATTATTTCAACGATAAAAGCGTGGGAGCTAGAGGCCAATCTAGTAGTACGCGTAAATTCATGTAGTTGAGGCACCAGGGAAAATGTCTCATCCGAGCAATTGCCATGGAAATATTTGAAGAAAAGACGGCAAAACCACATCACATTGGCTGCTGCTACATCGACATTACATATCCTCATAACGGAGCAACCGCCTCAAATAATGTGGCCTTGTATCATACTACACTGATCAGAGTAAGCATTCAAACACATCGGTAGTTTGAAAAGAATAAGTTGTTTGAATTATTCAATAAAACTTTCACTTTTAATCATTTGAGACACATTTAAGATCATTGTGAAAAGTTTTTTACTATCCGTGTAAGAGTTTGAAAGTAATATATTATTTCTTATTTCTTATTTTTTTCCTTCTACTTAATTTTACATTATTTTTTGTTTGTTTGTTTTTTTTGTTTTGTTTTGTTTTTTTAGTTTAAGATGGTTCGAACTTATGAATCGGAGAGTCGAGTTTGAATTTCAATCGCGTTCATTACACTTACGTGCTAATACCCTTAATGAAAAGTATGAATCCAACTCTTCTCCCACTCCCAGCAATAGGTGAATGGCAGGGTAGACCGGGTTTTATAGCTTTGGAGAAGGAAAAACAATGAAAAACTAACATGAAGAGGGTTGGGCCCCTTTGGGCTATTTTGCCCAAAACGCACCACTTCTGCTAAGGCCGCAGTACATGAGGTTCTCCCACGACTCTAAGGAGTTACGAGACTCGTGAAAATATTCAAATAATATAATACTTCTTGATTATTCAATAAAATATATATTTCTATTAATTTCGACCATTTAAGGCAAATATTAAATTCTTTCAAGTAATAAATCTTTTCTTTCTCTGAATACTTTCAGCCAATATTTGTCTCTACTTCTGAGATGAGGTAGTATTTTCATTATTTACATTATTTATAGTTTGTGCTGTTGTCTTCATCCTTACTGCCATGTTTACGACGTTTATATATATATATATAGTATTTACATTATTCGGACTACTGCCCTCATCTTTGTTGCCATTTGTACGACGTTTTGGCTGTTGTACACTCTAGCCTTCTTCAGCTGCGAGGAATTTTGAGCTGAATCCTTTATTTCGATCACTGGAGTATATAGTTCTCATTCCATGTGCGATGCCACTTCTGGGTGCAATGTAGTAATCTCCCTTTAACTCAACTCTCTAAGCTATTTGTACAACACTGCCGTAGACAAGTATTGAACTCACAACTCTTTGGGTCAAGTCACTGGAACTAACCAACGCCGATCCACCAGGCCATGTGTCCTTGATGACTTTCACGTAAGTATTAGATATTTTAAAATAATATATAATTTGTTGATTGTTAAAAAAAAAAAAACTTGTATACAAATTATATAAGTTTAAAACAATTCAAACAAATATGTCTAGCCTTTCAACGGATCTTATTGGCTATTCTGTTGAATATCCCCCTTCTATTAATTTTCGCATAATTTTTAGATAAGCATTTAAAACTTTTCAAATTATATCATATGTAGTTCATTCAATGAAAATGTTCTTTTCGTTAATTTTAGAAGCATTTTTAAGTAAATAAAATACGTTCAACCTATAATATTTTGTCTTTTAATGCTAGTAGGTTTCATAATGGATTTCGACTATAAATTTAAGAGATTTTTAATTTAGATGTTACTTAAAAGACATAAAAAGTGGGTTAATCAATGCAAACAATCAAATCGGGTGATTTAAAATTTGTGGTACAAAATAATTTTTAAAGTTTTATTTGACTTTGTTACATTTCATTTATTCAAATAAAGGTTAATCATAATGCTTGGATTAAATTTTACGATGATTGGGATTTGGAGAACGAAAAATTAAGTAAGATGACACTACAGCTAAATCTATGTCAATACTTTTTTAAAACAAAACAGGCATCTGTAAATTAAAAGTCTAAATCCTATTTAATATGTTCCAATAATTCTATTTTGGTTGTTTCTACTTTGATCTCTAATGAGAAAAAAAAGAAACAACGTCTAGAAAACCAGAAATATTTGTTTTTGTACACAGAGAAAGGTCTGAGCTTATTCTTTTTAATTAGAAAAGATTTAGTTAATATTTTTTTACTTAGAAAGATATTGCATGTTTTTTTTATTTGTTAATGTTTCTTTTTATTCAGAAAATACTTACTGAGAAAAACATAGCTCGTTTCTTTTTATTCGGAAAAGATTTAGTTAATGGTAATTTTTACTGAGAAAAAATAAGACTTGTTTCTTTTTATTAAAAAAATCCTTATTAATGTTTCTTTTTAATCAGAAAAGACATAGCCTGTTTCTGTTTATTCAGAAAAGATTTATTTAATGTTTCGTTTTACTGAGAAAAGACATAGCTGTTTCTTTTTCTTCATAAAAGGTTTAGTTAATGCTTATTTTTGCTGAAAAACGGCAAGGCTTGATTCTTTTTCTTCAATAATTACTTATTAATGTTTCGTTTATCTGAGAAAGTTATAGACTGTTTCCGTTTATTCAGAAAAGATTTAGTTAATGTTTCGTTTTACTGAGAAAAAACATAGCCTGTTTCGTTTTATTCAGAAAACATTCAGTTAATGTTTCTTTTTTACTGAGAAAAGACACAGCTCATTTCTGTTCATTCAGAAAAAAATTAGTTAATTTTTCGTTTTACTGTGAAAAGATTTACTTTCTTTCTATTCAGAAAATTACTGTACGTTTTATAACGTAGAAAATACTTGGCTGATCTTTTTAATTTTAAAAACTTATTTGTTTTTATCGTCATAATATTAATTAGTTAATTTTAGTTGTTTACTGTCAAAATTTTTCTTTAAAGTTTTTTTTTATTGAGAATAATCTAAGCGGTTTTCTTTTTTATTCAGAAAAGTCTTAGTTAATATTTCTTTTTACTGAGAAAACATTATCTTACAAAAAAAATTATAACTGTGTGTCATGCTATGATTAATTGTTTACAAAGCATACTTGCTCTTTAAATGTTACTTACATTTTCATGCATAGATAGTTAGCGAGCGTGATAGAAGGATAGATAATTTGAATATACTGATCAGTCAGCTTAGTGCCATACGTGAGATCCGCTTAGGCGATCATATCTCGAAAGTGACATGATTGACTGGGCTGAAGGTTTTCCCGCAGTAGAATGCGGTAGCTTAGTTGCCATCCAAGGCTATAGAATCCAATTTTCTAGCTATTTAACCCATAGCTGGAAGAAGAAGCGACGGATTCATACCCTTCCCAAAGATATTTGCATTTATGTAAATTCAACTGGAATTCGAACTTGGTTCTCTGATGTCTTGTTCCGAGCCGATATTCACTACACCACAACGCATATCCATATATACTGATATATTTGCTTAAAAATTATTTTAATAGACACTTGTATTTGAGTAGATACTCTGTTTATATATATATATATATATATATATATATATATATATATATATGGTGTATCGAGGCGGCAGATAATTTTCTAAACATATACTTTTAAATATAAGAGACAATGAATGTCTATTATGTTTAATCATGAGCCGTTCTAAACATCGTATTTTGGCTTTAATTTCAGCTGAAAATAAAGACAAAAATTCTCAAACATTTGGATAATTTTTTATTAAGTTGGTTCTAAGCTTTCGGCTTATTTTTTTTTTTTGTAACTGTTATCATTGCCTAGCAAAGTTTTATGTCAACACAAGATATAATCGTCGCTGATGGTGGATGTTTTTATGTTAACGTCCTTGTAACCTCTCTGAAGATGGCTCATGTGAGCTGAAAGCTTAGAACCAACTTAATAAAAAATATCCAAAGGCTGGAAAATTTTTGTCTTTATTTTCATCTGAAATTAAAGCCAAAATACGATGTTTAGAACGGCTCATGATTAAACATAATAGACATTCATTGTCTCTTATATTTAACAGTATATGTTTAGAAACAAATATATATATATATATAATTAAGCAGTATATTTATATATATGTATCTACCGGCCTAAATAATCGAGAAATCTTGTTAGGAAAACATGTGTCCTCCGGGTTTAAACAACTAAATTAAGTTAACCCTAAAATTTCGTATCTAAATTGTCTTTGTTTACATTTGTTTACATCAAGGTACGAAAACAAAGCAGTTATAAATATTACGAAGAATCAAGAAATTTTATGTTTAAAGGCTTAATTTAAGCTTTGTCTAACTGAAAACTCTTTGTGACCGAGCGGTCTAAGATACGTCAGATCAACTGAGACTTTCTTCTAGAGGACATAGGTTTTCCTAACAAGATTTCTCGATTATTCAGGCCGGTAGATATAAATAAAGGTACTGCTTAAAAATAATTTTTAAACAAATAAATTAAAAATATGTTAGAGTTAATCCATTTCGCAAAATTTCGTAACTATGCATATATATTGTTGTGCGGTCTCCCCTTTATGATAATGGACTTGACTTGAGTATACATATACTCCTGCCATAGTGAGTTACCGTGAGAGACCGACAGATAACGAGAGTTACAGTAAGAGTCCGACAGATACCGTCAGATACCGAAGTTTCACGGAGAACACAGCGTCAGTAGTTCATAGTAGCTCTGAGCTTCACTCAGACAGAAGATTACTATGCAGCACCCGTCAGCTTCCGACGTGGACATACTAATTCTACTACGGCTTCACTTCAAAGACTTGTATATATATATTTCTTACTAATTGTATTCCTGGATTACCAACCTGCGTTCAAGTTTCTATCCTTTACGTTTAATATACTTATTTTTCTATCTCAATATTTGGTTTGTTGTTCATTATTTTGTGCGTTCCCATTCCTGGGTTCCACAACATATATATCTGTGTGTGTGTGTGTGTGTGTGTGTGTGTGTGTGTGTGTGTGTGTGTGTGTGTGTGTGTGTGTGTGTGTGTAAAAGAGAAAGAGAAATTAAGAGACTGAGATAGGTAGATCTGCAAAGATTGTAAAATTTGAGATGAAAAAAAAATAGAGAAAAGAAAGAGATAATTTGAACAAACTGAGGAAATAAACATAATGTATTTTTCGTTTTAGCTCGATGGTCTGACATGCCTGGATGATTTCAGTGCTTAATGCAAACAAACATAACAATGAAAAGATAATGATTGGAAATGATTAATCGACCAGAATTTCATACCCAGATTAAAGCAGTCAAACCGATATCCAAACATACCCTGATATCCCATAATAGTCATAAGAGAGGTGTCTAGAATCTTGGTAGACCATTTTTAGACCAGCGAAGCGCGGTAATTCGACGTGGTACAGAATCCATAAGTAGTTGGAAGACCTCAAGGGAAATTTCGAACCATGATATATTGATAGCTATCGACGGCTTCCAGATATTTGTAGGTGTAGAAACCTGTTTGAGAATAGTTCTCTCCCCTACGCCCGAGGACCAGATTTACATGAAGGGAGACCCTAGGCTATTCCACTTGTGAGGCTGCTCCAAATGCCCTATTCTCCCGAATTGAGTTAAATGGAATATTGTTGAATTAAGCAATTTGACTATACTTCTGAAATGAGGTAGTAATTACATTATTTACATTGTTCGGTCTGTTGTCCTCATCTCTGGTAAAAAAAAAAGTGCTAAAGAAAATCATCAGCGTTAAAGATTGCAATATGAGCTCTGATAAAAATGGTTACTGCGACATTAGGTGTGTAAGCCATAGACATTCATACACTGATGTCCTTAAGGTCATATGGCCTAGTAGATATAGACGTTGGTTATTTCCAATGACTGGACCCAAAGAGTTGTGAGTTTAATAACAGTGAACAAAAAACTTAAAGAGTTAAGTTAAAACTACCGGAAGTGGCATCGCACATGGAATTAGAATGATATATCCCAGTGTTCAAAATAAAAGGTTCGGTTCGAGATTCCTAGTACCTGATGAAGGCCGGAGTGTACAACGGCCGAAACGTCGTAAACACACGACAACAGTCCAAACAATGTAAGCAATTTGAGTAAAGCCGAGGATGGTGGGGGATGTTTCAAATTCCATTGTTAATAATTCCTCTTTTAAGGGACATAAAATGTTATTGGTAAAAAAATAAACTTAGTTCAATAATGAATACTGATCAAAATAACTAAGAGCCATATGTGATACACGTTTGGGCGATCATGTCTCGAAAGAATCATGACTGACTGGACAATATTTTACCACAGTAAGTTGCCACAATTTTCTGTAGTAGACTGTTTGCTAACCAAGGCTATAGAACTCAATCTGTCCTGCTATTTAACTCATAGCTAGAGGGAGAAGCGATGTATTGATAACTCCCTTTTTGTGCGTAATTGAATGCAACGAATTCAAGTGGAATTTGAAATAGGCTCTCCGATTAATGTGTTTGTAGCTTAATCCTGAAAAATGTTTTTATTTGGTGCACTATATTCTTACTTGTCAATGAAACTAATACATTTGTAGTTTTGCAACCAATTTCATAAAATCAAAGAAGTCACGATCGGCCGCCGAATGCAGAAGCATATAATCTCACTCGTAAATTCGGTTTTTGCAAGCGTGGAAAAGATACATGATATAAGCAGTTATATAAACAACCACCCGAGAGACAAGTTGGATAATATCTTATACATTGTCCACGAGAATGTAAGGACCACGTTTAGGACAAGGACGAGGAGCCAGCAGCACAACAGACTGGTTGAAAGTAAATGACGCAGAATTGGAATATATACAATGTAATGTTAAATACGAAAGATTTTAAGCCTTGTGTTATCATTTAATTGTCACGTCCAGAATGTCTTTTCCGCCTGAATACATCTTGCACATATACAAATCAACCATCCGTCAGTGTATAGAATACTGCTGTCATATATGGTCAGACTCCCCCGATGTTCGTCTCAGTGTTCTCGACAGGCTCCAAATGAAAATCATTAATGTGATAGATCCCGACTTGGCGGTTCGACTTCAGCCACTTTCTCACTGGTGGGATGTGGCTTCCCTTTGTCTGTTCTATAAATATTTTCATGGTTTCTGCTCCGACCAAATTAAGTCACTGGTTCCTCTGACACATGGGTTTACTCGTGCAACAAGGATGGCAAGTGAGTCCCTTCACAGTTAGATAAACCAAATGCAGCCGAAATTCTATTCCATCAGCTTCTTTTCTCGCCCAACCTGCTTGTGGAACTTTCCTGACGGCTACAACCTTCAGGAATTTAAATGCAATGTCAATACCCATCTCTTAACCACTTGACTCCAGTTCTTTCTACATCACCCCGTATATGTTTTCCTTTCTCTCTACTTTTGCAACTCTCACCACACCTATATTCCCATTCTTCTCTTGCTCCTTTCTCTGACACCTCCCGTAGCTGGTTCGTCTTTCTCTTTCTATCAAATCCTTTTCTCTTATGTAGCCTCCTGCGCATCGGTGGCGTTACTGCTTTCCTTAGGATGAAATGATTAAAAAAATCTATTTCATTACAGGTTACTTCTCTATTAATAACATAAAATGGACATTATATGATGAACATTTTGTATGAAAATTCTACAAATAAATAGTTGTAAGGCTAGGCTATTCAATAATTGATTAGCATTTGTACATTTATAGAGGTTGGACCTCATCAATACGGGATTTACTATTCTGGCCACTTTGATGGTTCGGGACGATCGTCTATTTACATAACAACAAAAGATTAAACGGGAACTATGCACTTGAGAAGAGAAAACTCAGACTTTTACAACAATAAATTTCGTTTTTAAAATGTCTGTACGTTTTGGAGAAAGTTCTGATGTAAAAGTTTGTGAGTACTCAACAGAAACATAGATATAAATATACAAAAATAGTAATGAGAGAAAGAAAGAAAGAAAGAAAGAAAGAAAGGGAAGACTATCAATAAGAGAAAGAGAAAATGTGAAAAACAAAGAGAGGGAAGGAAAGAGTGAATGAGTGAGAAAGAGAAATAAAAAGAGAGAATGATAAAAAGATAAAGAAAGAGATAAATAGTAAAAGAAAGAAAGAAAGAAAGAAAGCGAAAGGAAAAGAGAAAATAGAAAGCATGAGACAAGTAAAAAGAAACAGAGAGGGGGTGTTATACTTACGTTATAGTGCCATCTTGTGTTTTGCAAGTCTTTAATGCCTCCGCTGTTAAGAGAGAAGACAAATATCAACCTACTGAAATAAGAGACAAATAAGAAAATCGATGGTAAAGTTCAGGCATAAAAAAATTATAACAGTGCTAACAACAAGAAAAATATATAGACAGTTTTAAAAGCAAATAGAATCTGCAAAATGACAATGGCGACTCAAAGTGGGACCCGTTAAGAAAAGCTTTAGTAACATCAGCAATCGAAATCATTCCAAAGAAAATGGATGACATGAGAAAAAGGAGACATAAAACAATGACGAAGTATGGCACAGAATATAGGTCTCTAAACAAAGAAATTCGTAACAAATTTAGGCAGGCTAAAGAGGAATAACTCAATGAAAAATGTTCAGAAATAGAAAGAATAAGGATCACAGATAAGAGATTTGCATAAAACATTAAGAGAACTTAGAAGGCAAAGGACATGCTCATCAACAGGATGCATAAAATCCAACGATGGTGAACTTATATTAGAGAAAGAAAAAATACTTCAGAGAAAATAAAATTTGTTTTACGGAACGGTGCAACGACGAGAAAATGAAAACAAAAAGAACTCTTATACTTAACATCGAAAAGAGACAGTTGAAATCTCTAGGCACATAATAAAGAAAGTGGGTTAGGAAAATTTGATACTTACAGGGCGGATTGAAGATAAAAGGGGCAGAGAAAAACAACGCATAATATATTTAGGGAAATTCAGTAAATGGATGTCGAAATAAGGTTTAGGAGATTTAAGAAAAATCGTAATTTCTTAAGAGCTACAAAAACAAGAAATTGGGGAGAGCCTTGATCACCGAAGTCAAGAAGAAGAAGTAACTAAAACGCTACAGCCCCGTACCGGTTCCTCGCTTCGCGCGGGCACGGCCCGACCGACCCGGTCCTCGGAGCCAATCCTTCTTCCGAAGGTACGGATCCATTTTGCCGACTTCCCTTACCTACATTGATGCCATCGACGAGAGGCTGTACACCTTGGAGACCTGCTGCGGATGGTGGGTACGGACCGGCTCGAGAGCTGCGAAAACCGGACCCGGATTTTCCAGGGCCGCCGAAAGCGCACCGGACGCCGCCCGAGCCGCGGCGCTCTACAGGTACCTTTTCCGTATCTCCGGACGAGCCGATTCCAAGGACACGGTCCTTTATGAAGAAGAGAGAACTCTTCCCGGTGCTCTCGGCGACGTCTCCGGGCTCGCTTGCGTCACCGCGGTTTCGCCCGAGAAGCGACGACACGCCGCCGACATCGCTGCCAGCGGCGCCGCCACCCCCCGGGCACTCTCCGAGTCCGGGTTCGGGAATATTAACCCGATTCCCTTTCGCACGGACGACCAAAGTCAACGACGGACGATGGCGCCGCCGCCCCGGGGCCGCGAACGCGACCACGAACCCGAGTTCGGACTACGAGCTTTTTAACCGCAACAACTTTAATATACGCTACCGGAGCTGGAATTACCGCGGCTGCTGGCACCAGACTTGCCCTCCGGTTGGTCCTTGTTAACGGATTTGAAGTGTACTCATTCCGATCGCGGGGCCTCGACAGAGTCCCGCGTCGTTATTTTTCGTCACTACCTCCCCGTGCCGGGAGTGGGTAATTTGCGCGCCTGCTGCCTTCCTTGGATGTGGTAGCCGTCTTCCTTAACTCTGTAGACAAATCCTGCAGATATATACTGGGATTTCTTCTTAACCAGTCCAAATCGATAATTACTGTTTTCCTGTCACAGTTTTCTTCGTTTTCGCCTCGAATTCATAACCACTTGCCTCTATTGCATTTTTGTGGGTGGACACAGATCATTGCGAACTTTTTGCTGTATTACTGTTACTTTGATTTTCTGTTGACTTACTTTTAAATTGCATTATCCACTCTATTCTAATAAAGACCGTGTTATATATATATATATATATATATATATATATATATAACACGGTCTTTATTAGAATATATATATAATATATATATATATATATATATATATATATATATATATATATATAACACGGTCTTTATTAGAATATATATATATATTCCTGACACGCTTATGAAGAGGGAAAATAGCGAGACAGCATCGGCTCAGTTCATTCGCTTTACTACTAGTCATGAAAGCTCTTGCTGCGTGTTTGCTCTTTAACAGAACTTTATTATTTTATTTTTTACAATAATTATGGTTGAGCAGTAAAGAATATATATAAATATCATCTCTATTTTAATAAAGACAGTTGTGTATTTATTTGTATATATATAAATATATATATATAAAATATTTTGCCATTGTATATATATATATATATATATATATATATATATATATATATATGAAATTATTTGTTTCAAAATTATTTTTGATCGATACTCGTATTTGAGTAGGTATTCTGTTTATAATCACACGATATATATATATATATATATATATATTTCTACCGGCCTGATTATTTACGATAATTTTTTGTTACAAAAATGTGTGTCATTCGGCAGGATTTCGCAACAAAAATTTATCGTAAATAATCAGGCCGGTAAAAATAAATATATATACTGTTTGATTATAAACAGAATATCTACTTCAATACGAGAATCGATCAAAAATAATGTTCTAACAAATAATTTCAAATTTTCGTTTTGCTTATAACCATTTCGTTAATCTTCGTTATTTGTCACTTAGCTGCTTGATGCAATAATCAGCACACCGACTCCAGAGTTTCGCAGACGAACTTTTTTGCAATCTTTCGGTCCACTCGTCAGGAGATGTCAGCAAATCCCTGCCGATTTTCTCATTTTCGTTATTTTGCATTAAGTTACAAAAACAATTTATGCGTTTTTAGGAGTGTTAGGTTGATTTTTCTTCCTTCTGTCTGTGTACATGTTTGCATATGTGTGTGTACGAGTGTGCCCCACCTATTTATTAATAATAATGCAAAAAAAAAACATTTATTAACACATAATTTACAAGAATCCTTTAAAAAAGTTTTCGTTAAAAATACAAAAATACTTATGAAATCAGAATATCAAAGGCACCTCGCTAAAAGAGAGGCACTATATATCAAACAATTTTCTCTTACCATCAACATTACACTAACATTGGAAATGGAGTTTTGGAAGATTTTTGTTTTTTAAATAGACAGATGCTCACAGGATGACCGCCGCGCATTATGTAACAGCTTTAAAGAACACTTTTTTTCAAAAAACCAAGACAAAAAAAGAAACACTAAAAACAAAAAAATGCATGACAGTTAAGCATGAGGACATAACAACACCGGAAAAATAACATCCTTGAGAGTGGCCTGTGAAGAGGCTGAAAGTGCTTGGAAAGTCGAAAATCATGGAACATTATTACATTATCTCTTGCTAAAAGGAAACATGTAAAAATACTGGAAAAATTAAATCAAAATTAATAAAATCTTCTTTGTCAGTAGTTTTACGAAACATGTTCAAGTGAAAGATTGCTGCCCAAATATACATTATATATATATATATATATATATATATATATATATATGACTCTGTTCATCCTACATTATTGAGCACTGTTTTATTAACACTTGAATAAATAATAATACTGTACATGGGTGTACTGTCATGTATATTTATGAATTCATGTAGACCACTCTGGCTACTGGCGTACTGCCTCCTTCTACCGAGCGCCTATAGCTCAGAGGTAGAATCGCCGACTGACGGCAATTCGGTCGGATTTCAATCCTGGGTTAAAAGCAATCGGTTGTCTAACTATATATATATATATATATATATATATATATATATATATATATATATATAGGGGGCGTCTTAATAAAGCAAGATCGAAAACACTTTCAAATTTAAAAAAAAATTGGAGTTAGTAAACAAAGTAGTTTTAATAAGCCTAAGTTACGCCAGTCAAATGTCAAATTCGAAACTCGGTTTCCTATTTCTCATTCTGATTCACTATTCATTGCACCACCTGCGCATCGTCTTCAGGATGCAGACGATCTTGCTTCTGCACGAATTCAGGCCTTTTGTTGCTTTCCGTAAAATTCTTTCACGGCTCTTTTTTATCTTTCTAGTTCATGTAATTGGAGTAGATAGACTAAACTATCGCCCGGTTCACACTCCACCCACGTCTATTGAATGGGTAAAGAGACTCATCCCTTGTTCCCTGTTTAGGATGTGGTTTCCGGCTTTCTCTTTTCCAATCTTTTCACTCCTATGTAGCACCCTGCACATCAGTGGCTTTACCGCCTTGCTCGGGGTGATATGATTTAAAAAAATGTTCCGCCATCTTAGCTACCTTTTTCTTGTATCTTAATTGCATCTCTTTTTTCCTCTTTGACCCTGTGAGTGTTAAATTTTGCAAGCTTCCCTTCAACGTAATGTGAACCCACCAAATCATAATTGTGAGTATTTGGTTGTTAACAACATTTTTGTCGCTTATCCAAGTCAGTGGATAAGCGACAAAACTAAAGTGAAGCCCGTAGCTTCGATTAAATAAAGCCCGCATGTGTCATTGAGGAATTGTAATGGTAATATTAACTGTTTCCTTATAGGAAAACATTCAGCATTCATCGACCGAGCAGCCAGTGCTTCTCAGGTTGAGATTTTACTAAGTTACTCTCCGTTGAAATTATAAAATCTTTCTATTAAAACAATATATCGGGAAAATAGGTTTTTCAAGTCCACAAACTGTTTATACTTTTTCAAGTATTAATAGAAACTTTCTTTCTAATTTTTTGTTTGAAGTAGTGTGGAACGTTAACATCTTGATTACGTCATTATTTTTATCTTCGAGTTACATTTGGTATACATTTTAGTTGTTGCTACTGTTGAAAGCCCTCAAATGTTTCTGTTATTTGCTCCAGCTCTTTGTTATTCTGTAAAACCAGCCGACGAGGTACAAAGAACTACATACTTCATTCACTCGAAGTCGTTTTAGTAATTGATCTGAGAAAGTGGTTTTATACAGTTGACAGTTTTAATGTTTATAAACAAGCCTGACGACATACATGAAATCGATATGAAAGTTGAAATATGACGATGCTATTTAAGAGCAGGACTTGATTTTTTAGGTTAATGTTTGATTTTGTAGTAATTTGCAATGCTGGCCGAATAATAATAATAATAATAACGGAAATAGTGATGATAATAATAATAATAATAATAATAATAATAATAATAATAATAATAATAATAATAATAACGGAAATAGTGATGATAATAATAATAATAATAATAATAATAATAATAATAATAATAATAATAATAACGGAAATAGTGATGATAATAATAATAATAATAATAATAATAATAATAATAATAATAATAATAATAATAATGCCCTGACGCTCTAGTTATGGCTCTCTTGACTTCCGATCTTAATTGACTAAAAGTGTTAACATGTCTTAGTGAATTAAATGGGCTACAGTAAGTATTCCGTACAGTAGCACAGATTTGTTCTGTTCGATACATTTACTTACGTTCAAATACCCTTGTGAATATATGAATCTATGTTCTCCTCACAGCTATGGCTTAAATAGTAAAATTTGTAACTGAAAAATTATTGTTATTCTCAAAGAACACTTTCAGTGCAGTATTCATTCTCAAAAACGGCTTATTCTGACAATCCAAATTATGTTTCGAATTAAAAGGAATTAGAAGGGAATTTCAAATTGAACCCTTTTTAAGATCACTGAGGTATATAATTCTCATTGCATGTGCGATGCCACTTCTGGTAGTCATGTACTTATCTCCCTTTAACTTAACTCTCTAAGTTATTTGTTCACCACTGCTGTAGCCTGGTGTTAAACTCACAACTCTTTGGGTCAAGTCACTGGAACTAATTAATGTCTCTATCCACTAAGACATGTGTCTTCGAGTGAAGAACAAAAAACATATTTAAGTTAAAGGGAGATAAACACATGGTTACCAGAAGTGGCATTGCATATGGAATGAAAATGATATACCCCAGTGATCGTAAAAATGGTTTGGTTCGAAATTCCTAGCACCTGAAGAAGGCTGGAGCGTACAACGGCCGAAACGTCATAAACATGTCAATAAAGGTGAGGACTATAGTCCGAACAATGTAAATAGTGTAAACACTACCTCATCTCAGAAGTTTAGACAAACCTCAAAGGGTTTATAAACCGCAAAAAAAACAACAAATTTCCTTGCCAGTTACATGACTTTTACTAAGTCGGCATCTAATCTAAATAGGGACGCAGTTTGCATCTCTGTTCATGAGAGGACCTAGTATGGACGCATTGTGACTAGTTATCAAATGCGTGGTTGTTTTTTGAAGCTTGAAGAATACGGCCGTGAAATCGGTCTGGTGTTACATCTTGGAAATATTTGGTAACACCCTCAGCCGAAGACCAACTGAGGGGACTTGTTTACTCGATCTGAAGATATTTGTAACCGGACCCCAACTCCAAAGTTATGTACCGATTTTATTAAAATGCGTCACCATATTGTCAACGTTGTAGTGGGATACACCCTTATTAGAAAAGGTGAGATCATGGGTTTACAGGGTCTCATGTGTTTGTGCCTTGTAATCCCTTTGCTGACGTGCTACTTTCTCACTCAGTAGTAACAATAGTACGGAGTTACCAATAACTATAGTGTGAAAACTCAAAAATTAAATCTGATATTGTTGACTATGTTCACAATAGTTTATGAACATAGAATACAGCGCAGTATGTAATCTGTTCAATGAAACAACGTTAAAGATTAACACTCACGAGTCAGACACTATATTGAATCTGATTATATCGCCAATACTCAGGAAAATATGGTCGCCTTTATACACGTTGTATTGAATATTTTGAGTCTTCTGATTGGTTAACCCTTCTATTAGTGAACTATAAAATGAGTCAGCTCATGGCTGGCTCACTAGTATACAAAGGTACCCAAAAATTCCAACAGATATTGTCATCGTGAACAAAAAAAAATTCCATCAGTGTATATCACATACTCAGCAATTCAATGAGTAAAAGCGAAAATAAAAGAAAAAATGAAAGTGAAAATGAAAATGAAAATGAAAGTGAAAATTAAAATGAAAATGGAAGTGAAAATCAAAAGGAAAATGAAAGTGAAACATAGTTAAAGTTGAATAAATAATAGAACATCGATGTAGAACATTGCGTAATTCTCCGGCATGACAACTCTAAAAACTAAGGAGTTTACTTGGCAGTGCTCATCGCTTTGCAAAGTAATACGCGACAGGTTGCATTGGGTTACATGATAACAGCAACAACAAACAATTACTGATTTACTTATTATCAAACCCCAAGATGGATTCTAACATCCCTGCTATTTACCTACAGAGAAAGAAAAGGGGATTCATGACTTTTCTAAATATATTAGTGTGAAGTAAACATAAGCTGTCGTAGATAGAGATTGAACTCGTCTCTTCGGTTCTGCGTGCCATCGCTTCACATTTTACTGTTTTTAAAAAAAATCAATATTTACAAATAATTGTATTTTTTTTTTTAATGTCATGACACTTTAGAACACAGATAATCATGTTTCTCCACGGATTCATTTTTGTTATTATCTGTGAGTTGTCATAATTTCTTGGAAAAGATAATAGAGTGGTTTCTCGTTATCTTTCCCACAGGTTCCTTTTCTTTATTATCTATAAATTGCCATGGCTCATTGAAAAGGAAGTGAAGTGGTTTCCCGTTGCCTTCTCCACAGATACCGCTTTTTTATTATCTGTGAATTGCCATCACTTCTTGGGCAAGATAAAGGAATAGTTTCCCATTGCTTTCTCGACGCTTTTGATTCAGACCTCTCTTTTCAGAGAAGAGGGTTGATAAGAATTGTTGCCGGAACGTCCGCCATTGAAAGACAACCATGAAATTCATAGTGCAAAAAATATAAAATAATGAAAAGAAAACTTTAGAAAATATATAAAATCAACATTTTTTTCACAGTAAGTAAAAAATGTAAGTGTATATTATTAGTACCTCTATATATATATATTTATTTACACACATTATTAGTATCTCGTATATATCCACCAGTATACATCATAAGATATCTCTTATATATTTATTATGGTATATTTGAACAACAATCTTCCTTTTATGCATGTTTTATTGAAGATGATGGACAAGTAAAATTTTCCTAAAGTTCTTACAGTTTTTCTGACAAACTAACAGTAGTCCTGGGTATGACGATAAACTACATCCGGCAGTAAGGCATCTAATCGGGGTATTGGAGATTTTAAGTAGAGTGGAACCACCTCTTAATTGCAGCTGTTCTCAGGTATCCCCTGACTCATGGTAGTAGCATCTGTTAGGGTCCAAGCTATGTGCAAAAAATGAACCTCTAAACAAAAACAAAGCATGAAAGTATAAATATAATTTCTAATAATAAATATGCCATTAATACATTTTTATAAAAAAAAAGATTTACCAACAATACATATATCTTGTAAAATTACCAACAATGCATTGTTCTTCAGAGATCTCATATGAATCATTAACACATTTATCAAAAAAGAAAGACTAAAAATATGAACCGGCTAACCAATCAAATTACAGAAGATCAAACCTACTCTAGAAGAATGATATCAAAAATTAAGGAAAGATGAAGTAATAATATCCTTCGTATCGGACAAACACGATAACACACGCTTGTACTCTAAATCAAAATCCACATCCAATCTGTACGATATCCAAGGAACTATTTGTCTCTTCTACAAATATTCTCATGGCTTCTTCTCTGACGAACTTAGGTCACTGGTGCCCTCTTCACAAGATTTTAATCATTCAACCAGACTGGCAACAAGGTCCCACCCTTTTTCAGTTGAATCAATCAAATGCAGGCGACAATTCTGCTCTATCAGCATGTTTTCTCGCTCTTCCCGCCTGTGGAACCCTCTTCCATATACTTGCTTTCCTATACTTTGCTACAACCTCCAGTAATTAAAATGCAATGTCAATTCCCATCACTTATCCAGTTGACTCCAGTTCTTTCTACATCACCCCGAGTATTTTGTTCTTTTCCTTTCTCTCTACTTTTGCAACTGTTTTCACTCCTGTGTTCACGTCTTCCTCTTGCCCTTTCTCTGTCACCTTCTGTAGCTGTTTCGTCTTCCTATTCACTCTCCTCATGCCTAAAACCTTAACTCTCTTATGTAGCCCCCTGCACATCAGTGGCGGTACCGCCTTGCTTGGAAATAAAACACATACTAACAAATTGAAGCGACTTCACCCAAATCCATTTAAGATACTAACAAAGAACTAATATGAAAAAAACATTTTCATGACACATATCATTGCCGCTAGTAATTATGTTCACACAATCATGTATAAGCAAAAAAGATGAGTATCATCTATCATGCTTTCCAATGTGAAAGCAGAATAACATTTTTATTACTTCAAAAAGAAAATTAAATTAAAATGTCTCATAAGGCCGGTAAACAATCAATTAAAATCAATCAAATAAACTAAAGGATGTGTAGACACTGTCCGTAGCAGTTATTATCCTAATTGATGTGGTATAATGATTAGCAAGTTTATCTCGCTAGAATCATTTACAATCGAGTAGTGAATTCGATCCTCACTGAATCCTCCATACTTTTGGTCTTACGCCACTTCTAAGCTGCGCTTAGAAAATCATAATTTATGCCAAAACTTAAATTTTTCCCAGAAAATAGTTTTCACACTCCACCCACGTCTATTGAACAGGTTAAGAGGCTCATCACTTGTTAACCTGTTTAGGATGTGGTTTCCGGCTTTCTCTTTTCCAATCTTTTCACTTTTACGTAGCCCCCTGCAAATCAGTGGCGTTACCGCCTTGCTTGGGGTGATACGATTAAAAAAAAAATTGGAAGACTATTCAATTAACGCTGTAAAACATTGGAAAATTTTTGAGAGCTTGTCTACTCAAAACTGTCATCTGCTCTTTTTCTTTGAGACATGGTGGCATATTAGATAGAAGTTCGGACTGAGCAGAGTTCGAATTCCAGTCGAATTCATTAGATCACTTTCGTGCTAATATCCTTGAGAAAGATATGAATCCATCTTTTCTCTCTCCAGCTATGGGTAAATAGCAGGACAGTGTTCTGTAGCTTTGGTTTGCAACCAGTCTACCGCAGTAAGAATTGTCAATCTACTGCATCAAAAACTCTCCGCACCGCATGCGGTTGGGGACAGCTTGTGGACCAAAGAAAGTCCCAGGAGACTTCTTCTAGGGAAGAAGCCATCTCCTACCCACGATGTACTGCCACTACAAACAGACAGATAATTGCTTTTGGTGATCTGGTTAGCCATTTTCAAAGAGTTTCTTGCTAGTACATTTTTCTCTGTTTATTTTATAAATTGCATCGTGCAGAAGTAGCAGCAAATCCTAGCTGTGGTAGATAGGAAAGGTAACAATTTCATACTGGGGTGCCTTTGTCGTAGACTGACAAACCACCTAATCGATCTGAGTTTGATAAGAAAGTACTTATTCATAGACAATTCTCTGCTCCCAAAAGAAATTGCCTTGTAGATAACACTGTCATTCCAAGAACATCTTATTGTAAAATATTTTTAAAGCTAATTAAAGCACTTTATATAAAAAGGCGGAAACCGATTCTCAATCTAAGCTACGTCGAAACCGGGAAAAATGTATTGGCGGTGGGTTAAAGGCACCAACATGAAACTACTATTTCCCTCGTTCAGCCCATCACAGAATTAATACTACTTCTATGCTATAAACTTTATAAAATAAACACAGTAAAAAATATGGTAACAATAAAACCCTTTGAAAACGGCTAATGAATGGGTTGAAAGCTTGGAATAATAATCTCTATTATATATATGTATATATAAATGTCGGAATGTGCTGTCTTCAGTCCTATCAAAAAGCCCTTATACCCAAATTCTGATGTGTGCACACATTTGAGAAAATGGGTTACGTTCAGCGCCCCCTTATATAACTCTTCAACTGCACAAACTAAATATCATTCCATTTGATAAACTCTGTTTCATTTTTGTTTTTTTAAATTATAATAATAAATATTGTTTGACATTTGTACGGCTCATCAATTCTTTGCCGATTAGGCACAGCAAGAAAATATTATTTAGATTGTAATAAATTCTTTTGAGATAATAATGATTTACTGATACATATCCTACTAATTAACCCATATCAAGGGGAGAAGAGGTGGAGTCTTATTTGCGCGTAAGTAAATATAACGATTACGACTGCAATTAGAACTCAGCTCTTCGACCTCCAATCCAGAGCCCTTATCCATTACGGCACCCGCACGTCCAAGCTTACAGTATCTGGTATTCCCAAATAGTCACCGACCTAGATACAAGAAACGGAATTTCAACTCGCTATGGCCATAAGCTCTAAACAACATGTAATATCTACTCAACCTTTTAACGTTTCTTTTGGTGATTACTTATTCAATTGTTGCGGCTTTCACACGGGATCGGTTAAGCCGAATCCGTCAATCGGATTCACCGCATCCTGAAAAAATACTGACCATGCTCGGTAGTCGGATGCAATTGAATCAGAAAGAGATAACCAATCACGGTCCCAAAGGCAAGTCCCGAACAGGCTCGGACCTGAAAACGGTTCGACGTTCTCTTTAAGCCATGTTTTTAGCCGCTTCTACCAACCTTGTATGCGATCCAGAACAATCGACTCACGGATGAATACGCTCGGTTGTCGATGAAGAGCATCGATAAACCCCCGAAGTCACTTTGTGGCGATATTTGTTCTCATAGATTATCATTTATTTTAAGTATAATTCTAAAATATTTATTATAAAAGAAAGGTAATTTATTTTATTTCATTATATTTTTTTTTAATTCGACAGAGCACAAAGTCGACTTAATTTCACTACTATAAGATCTGTTAAACAAAGAGTTTACTATAAATTTGACTTTGTTCTATAACCCGATTAAATTACACCTGATTATCATTTTCAGTTATTATTAAATGTATCCAAAAGCATTTGAAGCAATAACTGCAAGTGTTTGTACACTTTTTTTAGTTTGTAAGCAAAACTGTAAGAACTTGAGGAAAATTGAATAAAAACATAAAAAATAAAATAAACATTCCTTGTTAGAAACATTCAATGAACCATGTGCAGGTCTACCTCGGGTTACGTCGTTTCGAGTTTAGTCGTTTTCGATTATACGTCGTTTGTCAAAAAAAAAAAAAGAAAACATAGAAAAATAAAAATCAATTTTAAGTCATTTTATTCGACTTTACGTCTGTTCGCCACGAATATTAAAGCCATAATATCACTAGAAAAGCGTTAAAAGCACATAAAATCATGTTACTGTCCTGTTGATGCTGACAATCCACAGTAATCTACGTACACGATGTATATAAACAAATTGAATATTAATATTGGTAAATTTGATATAAATTAGTTTATTTTCTGCTGTCGAAAAATAATTTTAATAACTGTATTTGTTATTTAACCATACAAAATCATTTTATTTCATAATGTCTTAAAGCAAACCACCTTTACAAATAAAGAGTCCACGATGTACTGCAAAGATCACCAAATTGTAAATATCTACATTTACAAGTACATACGTACATGTATTCGTAAATACAGATTATTTTTTTCTGTACCATATGAAAAACTAAAATTTATGTTTGTAAGCCTAAAATATATTCTTATTGACCATATATTATTAAAAAGGCATTTATGAATAAAATACAGAACTGGGAATGTGTTATGACTGAAAGCCATAGAAAGATAACACGGACTCGGATATAAGATTGAATAGTATATTCTCGGAAAACGTAGTACAAAGGTAAACGTGAACTGGAGCGTACTTTCTCTCGCAGGCGTCCTAACTCATTCATTCACTAACTCCGTGGCTACTACTCAGTCACTCCTCACTCAGAGATTGTAGCCATATTATAAAGGTATGAACGAGTCTATTTGTGGGTAGGTCCCCACAATAGAATGGTTATTTTTGGTTTTAGCCTAGTGACTAGTAAATTTGGAGACAAGTAAATTCGACTTAAGTCGTTTTTCAACAAGTCACCTCTCCTGAAACTGACGTAAGGTGAGCCATACTTGTATATATTTCTTAATATAGGTTACATATATCTAATAGAAAACATGACATTACAGTATAAAAATTTTATACCGAGTGAATGTATTAATCATTTGTTAGAGAAAAAAATTGTTTAGCAACAACTAAAACAGATAGCACATGTAATTCGTAAAGATAATAATGACCTAATCATGATGTTTGCATTCTGCACTACTTCAAATAAAAAGTTAGGAAGGAAACACCATCAATACCATAAAGAGTGATAACAGCGACTGAACCTATTTTCCAGAAAAATTGTTATAACTGGGAGTTTATAGATTTCAACAGAATCAGCATTATCTACTCAGTTAATGAATGCCAAATGTTTCCTTATAAGAAAACGGCTAATATTACCATTACCATTTGAGGTTTTGGGTGTACTTGGGTCCCAAGAGATGTTCAAATTCCCATTGTATAAACAAGAAGTAATCACAAACAAATAACTGTACCAAACAGAAACCATATCACTTCAGAACTTCAACAACAGCAACAATTAAAACGAATAACACATATAACTCGAAAAGAAAATAATGACATAATCACGATGTAAACTTTCTACACTACTTCAAATAAAAGATTAGGAAGGTAAACCTCATCAATACTAGAAAGATTGCTAACAGCTACTGGACATAAGAATTTTTTTTTCCTGAAAAGAGAGAGCTTTTATAAATTTCGGCCGAAAGCACTACTAGCTGCTCGGTCAATGAATGTCAAATGTCTCCTTATAAGGAAACGGTTAATATTCCCATTACCATTTGAGGTCTGGGGTGTACTTGGGTCTCAGTAGATATTCAAACACCCATTGTATAAACAAGAGCTAATCACAAAGAACTGTACAAAATAACAGAAATCAGAATACTTGAGATAAAATTAAATAATCCATAGAGCTTGATATGCTGCTAAACAAAAACAATCAATCAACTAATATCCAAATTAGAAATTAGAAATACTAAAATTAAGCAAGTACCACAATTTAAATATAGAGGAAGCGTTTTTAACAGATGATAGAAAGTGTAACACTAAAATACGAGGGCACATTGAGAAAGCAAAAATGCCTTCCAAAATCTAAGAAACAGGAAAAATTCGTTACTGATTTATTTTATATGGTGATTTATCCAAGCGTAGCTTAGATGTGGCACAAGGACAAAAGTATGGGTAACCCAGTGAGAATCGAACTCACTACTCAGTTGTAAAATGTTCTAACGAGAAATGCTTGTTAACCATTGCACCATGTCAAGTTGTCCATATCTGTCAATATGAGCGATAAAGTCCCAAATAAATGATTAAATCTGATAATCTCTCAAGTTATAATGAACGAAATATGTTGTGTGTAATTAAAGGTCCTATTTATCTATTGCAGAATTGCATTACGGAAAAGGTCAGCGTATTTTCTATGCAATTTAGAGTACAGATTTATTCGTTAGTCTACCCTGCCTCATGAATATGTTAAAAATATGACAAAATAAATAAATATAGGAATCTTTGAACTGAAACTTTAAAAAATGTGAAATCTTAAACTACAATCGTACCTATAATAATTTAAACCCTAGGTACGATAAAACAGTTGTAACAAGAACATTAACAGCCCGTTTATGACTGATTCAAACGTTTTGCAATGTGTGGAACCGTTTATCTATTTCAGAGACTATGATCAATGTAAAAAAATATATAAACAATGCACAGGTTAAGTATCACTTTACATCAGAATATGTGCAAATAGAATGCATATACTTACTATCATCGCTTTCTCTAGTTCTCTGGTAATGAGCCGGTAAGGGATTGTACTAATTAGATGAAACAAAACTACTACTATTACTAATAATAATAATAATAATAATAATAATAATGGAAGCCAACAAGTTCAAAATGGAATTAAAAGTTAAGAAATCCAAGTAAAATATAATCACAATCTCTAGCAATAAAAGCTATAAAGAGTAAGCAGAAACAAATGCTATGGACAAAATACAAAAATGATGATACGATAAACCTCTTCATGGTCAATATTCTACCCGTATCAAACCAGCTGATGTAGACAAACCCCCTACCATCAGGGGTTACGTAGTTCAGGGTTAAAAGCTGAAAACGATGGTTTTATTCTTGCAGTACAGAACCAAATGCTTGCTAACTAAAAATTACCAAGAACATATATACGGAAAATTTGTGTAAGCCCAAAATGAAGATTCTGTGATAAATATACAGAAACAATTGACTATCTTGTGTAAGGTTACATGATATTGGCATCCATTGAATATAAAACCCTGCATGAAAAATTGGGCAAATATCTGCATCAGAAAATCTTAAACTTTTACCGGAAGGAAACTGCAAGTAATTTGTTTGAACATCGCCCAGATCCTGTTACAGAGATTGTACTTGTAACAGTTTCATAAGACTTTACAATATGCACAAATAGAACACTCAAAGCTAATCATCCAGGCATCGTGATCAAACACCACAAAAACAGAATATGCTTTCTTAATAAGAAAACTCTGCAGACTGTAATGCACCTTTGAAGATCTTCAAAAAAGCTAACAAAATACGAAAATCTTGAAATCGAAAATCTAAAAAATGTAGCACATGAGGACAACAACAATTCAAGTTGTAGTTTGATCTCTAAAGATGTTTGGAAAAAGCTCCGATAAACACATTGAAGAAATTCCTGGCAGCCCAAACCTAAAATACGAAAAATAGTATTCACAAGTACAGCCAACACTTACAACATGCTTTATCTATGTAAAATATAAGGGACCAGAGTTTTTTTGTTTTTTCCCCAAACTTTGCTCAGTAGAAAATGTCATGATGCCATCTCTGACCTTAGATCTTCGGTTAGACCATGAAAGAAATTCGTATAAACTATAAATTAAAAGAAATAAAATGATAATAACAAAAACTAATTGCTCAGACATCGTGATCAAAAACCACAAAACAAAATGTGTTTTCTTATTCACACGCTGATTGTAACGTATCTTTGAATTTCTTAAAAAACAATCAAAATACAAGGATCTTGAAATGGAAATCTCATTTTTGTGGCACATGAGGAATTCAATAATTCTATTTGTCGTTAGAGCCCTAATTAATTGAAAAAGTTTCTGATAGACATATTGAAGGGATTCCTGGTAGCCCATGTCTTAAAATAATACAAAAACTGTATTCACAAATACAGCTGACACATGACAATTAGCTTTATCTGTAAAATGTGCAGGTTTTTAGTTTTAATTTTTTTTCTTTTTAAAAAAATGGTCAGTAGAATATGCCATGAAGCCATTTCTGAGCTTAGATCTCTGGTTGGAACCCGGAAGAAAATATGTATACATCAGAAACCCCAGGAAATAATAATAAAATAAAAATAATAAAGAAGAGAAAGAACTTCTCACCTGAACACCAGAGTCGGGTGAAAAGAACGATGACTGTAACAATTTGACACCATAAATGGCATGTCGAAGATGCTGTGAAATCGGCAAGGGCGCCTTTTCTGCGCTTTCCTTGCATGATGTCGTTGGTGAAACTCAAATATTCACAACAACAAAACGTGTACTTGGGTGGATGCTTCAGGTAGTCTCAGAAGTCAATGTTAGTCGTTGGCGGTTTTAAGTCTGTCGGTTAACCTCCGCTGTCATCAACACATCTGAAAGGTCAGATAAAAAGCTGCATCAGTAACAAACGTATATGTCTAGTTGATATGCTTACTTCCGCTTCCACTGTATATTCAATTCCATGTGTGCATACCTGTGCGCATGCGTACGTGTATTATGGATTGGTTAAAAAGAAAGCTGTCTAAACATTTACTCAAGAATAAAAGAGTGCACATACAAGCATACAAACATATATATATGTGTGTGTGTGTGTGTGTGTGTGTGTGTGTGTGTGTGTGTGTGTCTGTGTCTGTGTCTGTGTGTGTGTGTGTGTGTGTGTGTGTGTGTGTGTGTGTGTGTGTGTGTGTGTCTATAATTGTATGAGATTATTGACGTATATTAACTCAAATATAGCTGTGTAAACTATCACGTATCAAAGTTGTTATTGAAAGAAAGTCAAAATCGGAATAACGCAGAGAAGTGTATATGCAGCCACATTTTCTCTCTGCCAATCTAAAGTGTAAAGTCGTTAAACAAACACTTGAGTGTCAGTTGTAATTAATGTAGAAGCGCATTTTGATTATGGGCGTGTACACACAGAATGTGCATTGTGGTGCAGTGGATATCGGCTCGGAACGAGAAATCGGAGGGCCGAGTTCGAATTCCATTTGAATTTGTTACGCCCACTTACGCGCAAATACCATTGGAAAAGGTAGTAATCCGTCTTTTCTCCCTCAAACATTAGGTTAAATAACACGACAGATTAGGTTCTTCAGCCTTGGTTGGTAACCAGTCTATCGCAAAAAGTAATGGTAACCTACTATAGGAAAATACGCTGCCTAGTCAGTCATGTCTTTTTCGAGACGTGTTCAACAAAGCGTGTATCACGCATGGCACTTAACTGAATAGCTGACACAGGAAACAGGAAAATTATTGGTAGCATTTTAGATACACAATATTTTTAACATAATCTCCTTCCTTGCCAATGCACTTAAACAAATGCTTTTTTTTCTTAGCAGCAATGATCAAATCTTACATAATGAAGTATTATACATAAGAAATATTACAGGTTATGGGATGACTGACCCTCTCGCATATTTGTCTTTCTCTTTTTCTCATTATGTATAAATATATTTATGCGTGTGTGTATTTACTAAATTTTATCAAATCCGTTACGAAATGGTTCACTCCAACATATTTTTTATTTATTAAAAATAATATCTAAACAAATAAATAAAATTCAACCAACCCTGTTGAGTGAGAACATCATAACGGTGTTCCCATGAGTCTTCGAAATTGGCATGAACCTGCTCAGTTAAAGTGACTAACTCTTTGTCCTTATCAACGGACCATCTCCACCCCAATATCGAACACTTTAAGATAAAAAGAACATGCCTGACAAAATACATTGAAAACCACTAAAAAAAACTTTGGCGCTAAACATTATCTCAACTCAACATTATATATATATATATATATATATATATATATATATATATATATTATTGTAATATAATTAATTTAACATTTTCGCTTTTTAACACTGTTTTTCTTCATATCATTGTATATATACAGGTTTGACTGCGAAATACGTATTAGCCATGAAATTGTAGTATATCTAAAATCTTTTTCTTGAGTTTATATATATATATATATATATATATATATATATATATATACGAGTGAATAAAGAACAAAGAAAAAATTCCAACGTCCAAAACATTAATTTAAAACAGTGCTCGATATATAATATAGAGCTGTGAATATTTATTTTTATCCACTACAAAGATAAAATCTGTACATGTTTTAAACTATAATTTATAATAAATTTGTACATGTTCTAAACTATAATTTACATTTATATATAGTCACCCGCAGACAGACCTGTTTCGCTGTATCACAGCTCATCAGTACGTTTAGACTCCAATTGCTTTTTAACCTAGGATTGAAATCCAACCGAATTGACGCCAGTCGGCGATTCTACCTCTGGGATATGGGCGTTCTGTGGAAGAAGGCATAGCTTTTAGCGCGTATATTATCATTATACGTGCCAAATAGCTAGAGTGCTCTAATTCATATATATTTTTCATTTGTAAACGAGTTACTACGCGACCTTGGTTTCTACCATGTGGTGTCATCAGGCGATTTGCAATAACTGATTTTACCGTTTACCCTTTTTTTTTAATTTGTTTTTAAGAACACTCACGTAACGGGGAATTTTTAAACGCGCAATTTTTAAATTCCGAGAAATCATAACGTTTTCATCCATGTTTGTATGAACCTAATAGATATTTTTGGTATGACGTTACATGGTAGAAACGTAGGTCGCGTAATAACTCGTTTACAAATGAAGAATATTCAAAAGTTTTACAATATAATTGTATTGAAAACTTTTTAATACAAATGTATACTGGTCTAATTTTATTATGACTAAATAGTAATTAATTAAACAATATATGTATATTATATTCGTCAAACTATATATAGGCTTACGGCTATATCACATTGAAACGCCGATTCAACGTCAAGCCTTGTCATTATCTAGATTGGTGATAGCTTGGAAATATCAGATTGTGTAAGCTTGGATGTGCGGATAGTGTAATAGATAATGGCTCAGAATCGTTAATCAGTGAGCTGCGTTCTAATTCACCTCGGGTTCGTTATATTTACTTATCCGCAAATTCCCTTGAGAAAGGTATGAACCCACCTCTTCTTCTCCTCACTATAGGTTAATTAGTAAGAGTTGTATAATTAAAACCAATATTATCAGGTCATATTTTTAGAATTTAAAAAATATTTTCTTGCTTCAAATAACCTGCAAAGGGTTGATAAACCGTAAAAAACGAATTAATACATATATATATATATATATATATATATATATATATATATGGTGGAGTGTATTCTAAAGCAATATTACATTTGTCAAATTGTGTGCCCAAACGTGTACATAAGCGGGTTGGTTTATGTAAAGAGTGATGGGGTCTTGTCAATCAAGAATGACAAACAGTTAAATGCTTTCTTTTATTTTGATTATTGACCGATTTTAATTAATCATTAACTGATTTTGTGTCAAGACGATCTGCCTGGGTGTTATTTTGAATTCTTCAATGTCACTTTGGAGTGGTGTTCATCTCTTCTCTTAGTAAGATTCAGTCGGTTGCAACATTTTCGAAAAAGAATTCCAAAATATATCTGATATTTCGTCATTTCGTGAAGAGCGTTGACACAAGAACCTTTTGTATTCTTTCTCCTTCCGTAAAGACGTGGACAAAAAAGAAACAGTTTATGTGAATCTCCAAAAACTGATTTATGTTTTGTTTCTTTTTGTAATTCCACGTCAGTTCAATATTCAATATTAGGCTATCACTGCTCTCCACTGTTTTCTTTTATTTATTATCTGTAAATTACTATGAACTGATGGGAAATATAGTGAAGTAGTTTTCTGTTGCCGTTTTTATTATTCGAATTCAAAGTTTTTATTCTCTTACACAGCTGATCTCTCAAGTCTAGAAAGCAGAGTTTACTTAGCTTTATAACCCATAGCTGGATGAAAAATAGACAACTATATGCTTCTTCCAAGTGCGAAAATGAACATAATAACCTAGGCCGGAATTTGAAATCGGCTTTTCCGAGTTGCCTTTCTGTGACACTATATGTAGACAAAAAAGCTGTCTCTTTTCATGACCATATTAACACATGTTGTAAAGTACAACTGAATTATTTACCTTTTTAATCCAGAGAATAAGGTTTATGCTTCATATAATGATGGCGCTTTGGGGCATCTCCTAAAGAGGATGTGGCAAGGAAAATTACAGGCAATTTTTGTTATTAGTCAACGTTTGAGTGGCCAAACTTTAAAGTCGAATGCGATTAATTTACCTTAATTCATGTAATGACGTCTTGTCTTGAATAATCGAATTTTGCATAAATCTGGCCATAACAAGGAATCGATTGTTTTTTACAGTTTATCAACCTGTTGTGGCTTATTTCAAGTCGAAACATATTTCATATTCTAAGAATATTTCTTTTTAAGACTGAATACTGCATTAACTTCTTTTAAAGAATGACAATGATTTTTCTAGATACAATAACTATTTATTCCAAAGCTAGGGGTAGAAATGAATTTATTATGTTCCCAAGGGTATTTGCGCGTTAGCCAATGTAACTAATTCGACTGGTATTCGAATTCGACGCTCTGATTTCTCATTCGTATTAGCTGTCCATAAGAAATAATATTAATTATATTTAATTAATTGTATAATTTTGATAATTATTTATTAATTTTATTATTCGTACAATTAATATTTCAATCTAGAAAAGTTGTATGTCTGTCTCTAAATGGCACTTGTTACATTTTGTGACCTTTTTTTTTTAGTATGGACGCATGTAAACGAGAGATTATAAACACAAATATCTATGGACGTTCATCATACTAAGGTGACCAGGATTTTAATGCTTCCAATTTTGTTATGCTGGTCTATGATGTCAGAAGCATGAATTGATGTTTTGGCAGTAGAAAATGAAATACTAATAACCTAGATGTTTTTTTTTATTTTGTTCTTGCATTATTAGAGGTGGCAGTCTAGCAAAACGGCATCTGACATGAGAGCGCGGCGAAAACAGAGGTATATCTCTTAATTCTTATATTAAGAAAAGAATTTCACCCGTTGACATTCTGAATGTTTACGGTGACGAAACAGTGAATCCGGTGGAGTTCATCGGTAGATGATGCCTTTAACCAATGACAACAGCCACATGTGTGACAAACCGGGGATCGGACAGACTCTCGACAGCTGTCAATCTATGAAATTTATAGTGTCTCGAAAATGCACAGCCAGTGGTGTACCCTGTGAAAAAAATAGTGTTTTAGATCGGAAAACTTACTCCATCACACGGTGTCATTGCACTCTTTGCAACTGTTGTAATTTTTGTGAAAGTAAGTATTACTTTCAGAGCGTCTTTCTTCTCAGCTCATAGCATTAAAACTTAAAAAATATGAATAATAAAACAAAGTAGAATTTCTACTTTAAATCCCATAATTATGCATCATTATTATCAAGATGTTTAATGATGCAGAAAGCAAATATGTAACATAAAATATATTTCAAATGTATACAGGATATATATATATATATATATATATATATATATATATATATATTAGCTGTATAGCCAGGCGTTGCTCGGGTGTAATGAAAGCTTTAAAACTAATCCATGGTCCTGAAGCTCAGACAATTTGGACATTGGCATGAAAGACTAAAAAGCAATAGTTGTTTCCAGTTAAAGCGAAACTGTAGACTGAAAGAAAAATGAATGGATGTAAGTCAAATTTTGATTTCCTCGTATCGATATCAAATAAGTTTTTTTCGTCTTAAACTAAATTTTGAAGGCTAAATAAGTCCTCTGAATAAATGGCATCATGGCTGAAACTAGGAACTACAATTATACTTACATAGAGCTAAACCCGAAGGAAAAACTAAAATAAAAGGGCTGAAAAAAATACAGACATACAGAAAGATAAACAGACACACACACAAACATCTTATATATATATTATCAATTTTCTGCACTATTGTAAGAACTGCAATCTTGAAACTTCTGAATATCGTTTCTTATGTCTTTGTCTATGAGTGTATCAAATTTGATTAAAATCGGACCACTCCTTCTATAAACCGATTTTTTCGATTATCGATTTTCGATATTTATCGGGGGTATCTCGACACAAAACCTAGTTAAGAACACTCGCAGATGCTTATAGTACAACTGCGTAAATTCTCAAGAAATTTGGTTCAGCCGTTTCGGAGTCTATAGGTAACGGACACACACACACGCACACACACAGAGACAAAGTTCCATTTATAAATAACTTTATATATATATATATATATATATATATATATATATATATATATATATATATTATTTTTTAATTTATATTTTAATTTATTTTCTTGTATCTCTTTTCGCTACCGTCACCAAAGTTGCAAACTGACTAGTTCCGACAACAAAAATCTGCCACGTTTTTCCGTTTCTTTTCTTTTTTTTTTTTCCTTTTTCTTTTTCCCCGCCCTCACTTCTGTTTTTTACACAAACGCAATCAAATAAATTTTCTTTCCCCATAATGATTTTTTTTCGCTGATGAGACGGGTGTTAAATTCAATCGTTGAAATGGCCATGCGATTATGGAAAATTAGAATTTGTTTTATATGTAATGTAATGTAATCTTGGGAAAGGAATTAATCCGTCTCTTCCCTCTAGTTATGGGTTAAATAACAGTATAGACTGCCTTGGCTGGCAAGCAGTCTACCGCAGAAAGTAATGGCAACTAATCTTCTCCCCAGTCAGTCATGTATATTTCAAGACATGATCGCCCAAGCGTGTGTGACGTATGGTACTTAACTGACTGACTGAATGTAATGTAATATACGTTTATATATGTGTGTGTGTGTGTGTGTGTCTGTGTGTGTGTCTGTGTGTGTGTGTGTGTGTGTGTGTGTGTGTGTTATAATTTTTTAATCTCATTATTTCGTATTACTATAAAGGTTATTTTTAGTGTGTCAAATGTTTGTGTGAGCACCCATTTTTATTTTTATTTTCACTGTTTAAGCGAAAAAAAGCTGGGATGTCCATTGAAACATGTGTAACCACATGTGTGTCATTTGTGTATAAGCAAATTTGGGTACATTTGTATCTACAAAAGTGCCAACACATACACACATATTGCATACAGGCGTATATGCATACGGGAAATACACACGCATACATAGTATTTAGTAAATATACGCTAGTAATTCAACAGTAGATGACTGTAAGAAATATTTCAAGATTTAAATATTTAAGCGTTTATGGGGGGGGGGGGGGGTATGTGGTCACATTCAAATACAGATAGACAGTTACATTGAAGCAGACAAACGGATTGAGTTGTACAATGACCTAGATGACAGATTGAAAGAAAAAGGTACTATGTTAAAACAATTCTTTTCATTCTTTTTTTATTTTCATATATATATATATATATATATATATATATATATATATATATATATATTTAATCCAAAAGGATAATCAGTTAGGTAAATCCCAAAAACCCGATCATAGGTATTCCTTTTCCAATCCAAATCAGAAATATCAAACAGCCCTTTCACGATGATTTTTGGAATATGAAGGAAGAGGGGAAGAAGGGCTAAACCCCATAGTTAGTTAGAAGCTGATAGTATCTGCCCGTACCCCTAGAAATTTTCATGATAGGTACAATCTATGTTTAGATGAGAAAATACAATTATTAAATTACCCAAAGCAGCACCTACTTTTAAATTTACGGAAATAACTTATTAGCAAATGCCGCCATAGGTCGAAATAAATGTAAATTTTAAAACTTAAGTTTTAAGTTTTAAATTTAATCTATGATTTTAGTAATATATAAAAAAAATTTAAGCTAGTAAATTTGAACCTCACTACCAAATACTGATCCCAGTCTTTAGATACCTTCCTTCTTCCTTTTTCCTATCTAAATATCTACTATTTAACATATAAAAATGTAGACTAACTTTTAGTCCCCATTTTTTTCCTGCACTTTAATAAATTTTGTTTTTGTTTTGTTTTGTTTTGTTTTTGTGATGATTTTGTTGGTCATAACTATATTACTCTTTAACTTCCCTGCGCCTTGGTATAATTGTATAGGTATATTTATATTTATTTTTAATGCTAAATCTAATTTACCTTTTACGCATAAAGATTAGTTTCGGTTAACTTTTAGCAGGGCCTTTACAAAAAAAATAATAATTTCGTTGCTTTCGTACTTAGCCGCCTTTAATTTAGTTTCTTAAAGTTTTCAAAAATAATTAAAATTAAATTTAACTCGTAAATTGTGAATATCCTTTAGCTTTTTAAGTAAATTATGTTCGGGAATTATCTATTTGTGTGTATGTGTGTGTATATATGTGTGCGTATGTGTTTGTGTGCGTGTATGTGTGTATGTGTGTGTGTGTGTCAGTGTGTGTGTTTGTTTATGCGTGTGTATACTTGTAGTAATGGTTTCCTTTGAAATCTACCCTTAAAGTTAAGATGATAGCTGTTTCCCTTGTTTCTAAAGGAATTTGTTTTCCTTTTTCTTTTCTTAGCTTAATTCCCTGTCAACCACCCCTTCTCCCTTCTCCCTTTTTCCTTTTGTTTTTCCCCCTTTACCTTTCGTTCCCCCTACCAGTTCTATTCTCCCAGACATGAAGAAATTTCAACTTTTAAACTCTCAACTCAGAAAGGGAAGGTGGGAGGTTTTCTAATTTGAGACATAGGTATCTGTCTGCTTCCCTGTTTACTTCTTTAAATTCAAAAACTATTAATCCCACCCCATTTTATTTTCCTTTGAAAAAAAAAAAAAATTTGGACTTCTACCGGTATAAAATGTTTTGTCATTTGAATTTTGAATAAGCAGTTCGTTTCGCCGTTGCTGAGGAAACAGGAAAGTCCCCGTAGAAATGGCTATTCAACGACTTTAAACATCGAAATTTTGTTTTACATATATATATATCAGCGTGGCTATAGAAGAATCCAAGGGAGTATCCTGTACATACAGTGGTAGGATAACTCTCTAAGAGAGCTCTAAATATATATGTATATAAATACATATAAAGAAAATATAAGAAATATATATAAATATTCATATATGTTTAAAAGAAAATTTGCTGCCTAAATACACAAATTTAATATATATATATATATATATATATATATATATATATATATATATATATATTATGTGTCTGTGTGTGTATATATGTATATATGCAATAAAACAAAAACAGAAGGAAAAACTAGTATTAGTCAACGCGTTTCGTCCTCTGAGGGAATTTTTCAAGACAAATCTCGGCTAAGAATAGTTTTTCTCTTTCATTTTGTCCCTTCACTGATACACTCGATCTGAAAATAATTTGCATGTGTGTGTGTGTGTGTGTGTGTGTGTGTGTGTGTGTGTGTGTGTGTGCGTGTGTGTGTGTGATAAAAAATAATTTTCTATATGTTTATATATAAGTCGGTAGGTAGTTTCTTACCTGGTTTTCTTTTCATTGTTCCCTTTTGTTTTTGCTAATTGCGCGCGCAGCCACCTGTACCGCTGTACAACGTCCAATCTTCAGCTATCTTTGCAAGTAGAAGCCTGTATCCACTTGTGTGTGCGCGTATATCCAGGTTAATGTGGACATGTGTGTGGAAGTGTCCATCATCCTGCAATTGAAAGAATGACGCGGTGTGTGGTTCCCTGTGGGCGCTTCTGTTTACTTTGCAGAGCGCGCGCTCGTATACCTGTCGGAATGAGATGCCCTGACAGATGTTTGTATGAGTGCGTTCGTACGCGTTACGTGTGGGCTGTTGTCGGGGGGGCAGAAGGAGACGGTGATGCAGTTGTGTGGGAAGAATTGTTTTATTATTATTATTATTATTATTATTATTATTATTATTATTATTGTTGTTGTTGTTGTTGTTTTGTTGGGAGTGGGAGCCCTGCATTTTATTTTTATTTTTTACCTGTCAGTCTTGTGCTTAGGCCTCGAAAAGGAGTACACGTTCAACTGGATAATTGTGACGGGTGACGATAAAAATAAAAGAACTACACTAATACTAAGTGTGGAAAATGGACTGTAGAAGGAAGGAAGGAAGGAAGGAAGGAAGGAAGGAAGGAAGGAAGGAAGGAAGGAAGGAAGGAAAAGGGGGTTCGATACAATGTAAAAGTGGAGAGGATATGAGCGAACTTGAAAGCTAAAATAGAAATAGGCGGCAAATGTATTGTTGCTTGAGTAAATAAGATTTGGTTGGTGGTTGGAAAGAAAAGAAGACAGAAGAAAATAAGAAGAAAGAAGAAGAAGAAGAAGAAGAAGAAGAAGAAGAAGAAGAAGAGTGTTATTGGTTAGAGAGCATTATTAAGAGAGAAAGAAATAGAAAGAGATGATCGAGTAAGATAGAAAACGCTTAATGAAAGGGAAAGTTAGAAAAGACTAAAAAGGAAAAAGATGGACACGGCGAAAGACACAGCACAAAATAATGAAAATCGTTAAATTGACCAAAATGGTTAGAAGGAGCCAATCTATGTTACGTCAGATAAAAATGAAACGGAACAAAAAGAGATATAAACAAATGAAATAAATAATAATAGTAACAAAATAATAATATTAATAATAACAAAAATACAGTCATAAAATGATAGATGAAATGAATATTAATAAAATATCTAATAATAATAAAGTTAATAATTGAATAAGAAGAAGAAGAAGAAGAAGAAGAAGAAGAAGAATGACAATAAATTAATAATTAAAGTAATTAAAAAACTTTGTAAATATAATTGAAGAAGGCAGATGTGCAGCTGCAATATTATTGAACCTTGTCAAAAACTTTTCATTTCTTTTTTCTTAAATCGCGTTCTTCTTTTAGTTTGAAAAAAATGGAAGATTTACGTCAGCCATTTTAGATTAATGACAATAGTAAGAAGACGAAGAAGAAGAATAAAAGAAGAAATAATAAATCTAAATAAGTCAAGAGAAGGCGCCTTAAAAAGTAACTGAAAGGAAATAATAAAAATAATAAGTAGAAGAAAAAGTAAAATAAATATAAATTATTAAAAGGAAAAGAGAGTAGAAGGAGCCTAAAAGAAAAGAACAACAACAACAAAACCAGCAAAAGAAAAATAATAAATATAGATGAGTAAAAAGAAATGGGAATAGCAGGGGGGGGGTCTTGTAAAGAGGCTGAAACGAAAGCAGCAGAAAAAGAAATATGAATGAGTAAAAGGGAAAGGGAATAGGAGGGGTTTTGAAAAGAGGTTGAAACGAAAGAAAAAGAAGACGAAAAAAGAAGAAGAAGAAGAAGAAGAAGAAGAAGAAATATAAATGAGTAAAAGGGAAAGGGAATAGGAGGGGTTTTGAAAAGAGGTTGAAACGAATGAAAAAGAAGACGAAAAAAGAAGAAGAAGAAGAAGAAATATAAATGAGTAAAAGAGAAAGGGAATAGGAGGGGTTTTGAAAAGAAGGTTGAAACGAAAGAACAAAAAAGAAGAAAAAGACGAATATAAATGAGTAAACGCAAAAGTGAATAGCAGCAGCTTTGAAAAAGTTTGAAAGGAAAATATTCACTGGGGTAACTCATTTACATAGTTACATAGGAAGTCACCAAGTGTATAAATAGCTACAGATATTATCCATGAAGCAAAAAAATATTCGTCCCTAGAAATGAAATAGTAGTAACAACTCATGCAAGTATAACTTTCAATTTCGGGAATATTAACTCAGGACGGCCATTCTTAAAATTATGAAAAGTTGAACCAAACTGCCCAAGTCTTGAAAAAGAAGAATTAACCATAATATGGACAACAAATAGAGCTTGTCATTTTTTGGTAAACCTTTAGAATTCATATTTAATTCTGGCAAGTCTGCTTCTTCTTCTATGTGCCCTGTCCTTTCAGGACGTAGGCGATCATGGTTCTCCACGTTTCCCTATCCCTTGTGGCTCCCAGTATGTTTGCTCTTGATACTCCTGGCAACCCCCGTTCCGTCATCCACCTGATCAGGCCCTGCAAATATGTCATCCGCTGCCTTCCTCTGTCTCTCTTGCCTTCTATCTGACCAGTCAATATCAGGTTCTCCAGGCCGTCCTTCCCCATTGCGTGTCCCAGGAACTCCAGTTGTCTCTTCCTGATGCTCAGCATTAATTTCCTTCTCGTTGTCATTCTTTCCAACACCACCTCGTTGCTTGCATGCTTGGTCCACGATATTCGCAACATCCTTCTGTAGAACCACATTTCCGCTGCTTCCAGTTTTGTCCTCATTTTCAATGATATTGTCCAGCATTCACTGCCGTATTGAAGAACTGACATCACATAGCAATCCAGCACTCTCTTCTTTGTTTCTAGTGAAATTCTTCTGTGTGTCAGCACTTTACTCAGCTTCTGGAACGCGTCCTTTGCCATGGCAATTCGTCTTCGGATCTCTGTGTCGCACTTTCCATCTCCTGTCAGAACACTTCCCAGGTATTTAAATTTTTGCACCTGCTTTATTCTGGTATCCCCCGCCTGTATTTGGCATTTTGGGTTGCACCTTTTACTAATGATCATACATTCAGTTTTCTTAAAGTTTATTTGTAGACCTTTTTTGTCACTCTCTACCGCTACCTTCTGTAAGAGGTTTTGTAGTTTCCTTTCCGTGTTTGCAATCAGCACTGTATCATCTGCATACATTATGTTGTTGAGGACCCTGGATGACACGCCAGGGTTTGTTATTGGAGGCCACAACTTGAACAACATAAGGTATGCAGATGATGCAGTGCTGATTGCAAACACGGAAAGGAAACTACAAGACCTCTGGCAAGTAATTTCCTAAAATAACGTCATCTAGAATTCTAAGATGTGCCGTATTGATAATGGCGTTTGTCTTTGATATTAAATACGTGAAATAAAATACCATTCTACATTCCGATGCTTTGTCAAAATGGAGGTTCGTTACTTCGTAAGTGAGAAAGAGGAGAAAAATTTTGAAGATACTTTTTACACTGGATTGAAATTTATATTTTGTTGAGAGACAAATTGGCTGTGGATACGAGGCAAGATCCCATATTAAACAGTATATTGTTCGGAATAAAAATAGTGTAATAATTGCTCACGGATAGAAAACCGTTTTTAAGAGGCTAAACACAAATTAACTGTGAAAAGGGTGTCATTTGTAATGGGGACGTTGTCTACGCAAAGAAGGTTAAGGCTATCGGTTTAGTGGCCAAACTTTTCTACAGATGTAGAAGAATATATAAAAAGGCGTAAAACGTGCATTGAAATATAAAATTCAGAAAGACAAGCGCACATACATGGATTAAAGAGTCCTAACCATTGGACAGAGTACACATGGATTATGCTCATAGTAATGGAGTAGGATTATTGCTAATACTTTTAGATGTCTATTCAGGCTGGCCAGAAGTAATATAGGTCTCGAACTAAAGAAGTTGAAATTAAGCGTTAAGGATAATCTTTTCAAGAAACAGATTTACGAAAACGCTAGTAACTGACAATCAGAGTTCTGTGACGAGGAACAATGCCAATAGTTGAACAAAATTTTATGCAAACCATATCAAATCCCAGCATACCTTCCGAAATCAAACGGATTAGCAGAAAGTAAGGTACAAACTGTTAAAAACGGACTGAAAATACGTCTACAACGGAAAGAAAAATAGAAACCTTTCATCCTTGATCGTTGATAAGACAATACCACATGCCGGCGTAACACTGTAAATGTTCCTTATGCACACACGTTAAACGGATATCGACTGACCATGGATTCGAACCCAGTGATAGATATTTGGAAATTATATATATATATTTGTTCCTAGAAAAATCAACTTTTTTTCTTTTCTTAGGAGGGGCTGAGAGAGAGAGAGGGGGGAGGAGGAAATAAACACCGTTGTGGCCATGAGAAGTAGAGAGGCGAAACACATGGCATTTTTGTAGGACATGTTGATAACAATTTGACGATGTCCAGATGATCCGGCGAGGGGAGAGAACACTGGTTCTTTCTTTCTGTGCACTCCCCTTCGCTCTCTCGGAGAAGGAAAGAGAGGGCGAACGAAAAAATTGTAAAATTAGCGTTAGATTTTTTTCCGGTGCTCCTGCTATCCATTTAGGTGTCCTCGACCGAATCCATCGGAGAATCTGTAATATGATTGATCCCGACTTGGTAGCTAGGATACAGTCGCTTTCTCGCCGACGCAGTCTGGCTTCCCTGTGTCTCTTCTACAAATACTTTCACGGCTTTGCTCCAATGAACTTAGCTCACTGGTACCCACTATATACGAATTTACTCGAGTCACAAGATTAGCAACTAGGTCCCACACTTTTACTGTGAAACCAATAAATTGTAAACGCAACTTCTACTCCATCAGCTTCTTTTCTCGCACTTCCCGCCTGCGGAATTCTCTTCCGCATACTTGCTTTCCTGACAGTTACGATCTCCAAGAATTTAAATGTAAAGTCAATAGTCATCTCCTGTCACACTAACTTACATCCTCTCTCTCATGCTTTTCTACATCCACCCCACTCTCATCAGTACTCTCTTCCCTCTCCGACTCTCTTCTTGACACCCCCCGCAACCTCTCACTCCTCATAACATTCCTCCTCGTCCACCCCAATTTCATCAGTAATCTCTCTCTCTCTCTCTCTCTCTCTCTCTCTCTCTCTCTCTCTCTCTCTCTTCCATCCGCTAGTAACAACAGTAACATAGCAGCCGTAGTAATTTGTGGACTTTGAAAAAGTTAGAATGTATTCTATCTTTAGTTCTTAATTTTTTTATTTTATTTGTACTATTCTTTCTCACTCGATGTAGAGAATTACAATAAAACCATTAGTCCACATAGACAGGCCTTCATTCTGCCTATTGTTCCAACCTATTTCTCTTTTTTTCTGCATGTGCACACGACTACCTCTTGTTTTCAGCAGTTGAGAAAAACAGCACGAAGATTCTACCGCCTCTTGTTCCCGGGTCTTTTACATCTCTGAAATCAGAAGTCACAACATGGGCAGAGATAGTGAAAGACCTTCGATGATCATTTGACATCTTCGATCACCTGCGGGAGGAACGGAAGCAAACAGCTGCAGACCCAGGTGCGAGTAACTTAAGGTCAGTTAGCGCACGCAACATAACCGGGAGGGGTTAGGGTGTCATACCGGACGATAGAAATGTTCATCCACCCTCATTGGTAGACAAATTAGATCCTTATGCCACAAACAAAAAACTGTGGTATAAAAAGAATAGTGAATCGAATCTACAAGAGACAAGATTCATAATGCAAAATGGCCAATATATGATAATAGAAAAAAATAGAAATAGGATCTTAGTTCATGCAGACCAAGTTAGATTGATAAATGATAGTGATGAAGAAATGTATAGTGAGCCTGAAAGTTATTGAAAGTGTCATGTCAATGCAAGACATACATGACAGTGAAATAGAGGGCAGTATAAACTCTGAAAATGAACAACTATTGGAGGAACCCTCCTATGAAAAAAGAAAAAAATCACAATCTCCCATATCTAGACAATCTCTTAGGGAGAGAGAAAATAGTGAGGAGACAAAAGCTCCCAGAAGTACCAGGGAAAACAAGACGATAAAATGTCTTTGGAGCAGGTAGGTGTGGGGACTCATTTACATAGTAAGTTACAAAGTGTATAAATAGCTTCAGCTATTATCCCTGAGGTAGTTAATAATAATAATAATAATAATAATAATAATAATAATAATAATAATAATAATAATAAGAAGAAGAAGAAGAAGAAATAAAATAAATAAATATAAACGAGTAAAAGAACAAGAGAAAAGCGGGCAGCCCTGAAAAGAGGACGAAAGGAAAAAATGATAATAAAATGCATAGAGATGTGCAATGAGATGGCAAACGCTGAATTAACAAAAGAGTCTGTAAATTATTTGCAGTGAGTCGATCGATGACACGCCTCAAATATAAATGAAACAGTGCGGAAAAAAGTTAGGAAACAACACGTTATTGATAATATCCTTATAATGGCGGCAAAGATGATATAAGCTCAGATTAAAATAGCGCGTATATCAGTCGCTAGATATCAATATATACTCGTCTTTATATAGCCGTTGACAATAAAAGATATTTACTCCCTCATCTTTGTTTATCCCTTGACAATAAAAAATTATAAAAAACTGACTAAAAGATGAACTCTCTACATTGATTATAGCTCATGATACTACCTTGCTTCCCACTACTACGCCAAAGCGTATTAGTAATATTTGACTAAGCTGAGGCTAGCACAGTTTAAGGGAACGTGTAATTACAAACAATTCCTCAATTTCCGCCTAGAAATATCCGCTTTGACACTCAGTAAGCTTATCTTATAATGTCGTTTTTAGAGATGAAGAAGGAAGCAAAAAAGGTTTAAGAATTTCAAGTTTTCGAGATTTATTTAGCTTCATCTGATATTTTTGGAAATGAAATAATGCAAAATTTATATTTCATTTTTCAAACACTGTTGTTTTGTTTTCACTGTGATGTATGCACTCATTTTTATTTTCTATTTTTTCATTGGTTGTTTATGCGTCTCGTGTATATCTTATAGCGTTATATTTCATTCCTAATATGTCAACCTATTTTAAGCTCATTTTTTTTAATTAGATATATTAAATCTTTCATATATAGAACATTATATTCTATAACATGCCAATACTTAATCAGTTACTCTCGGCCAGTGTGTGTTGGGGTCTCACGGACCCACTAGTCCCCAAAACTTAACCTGTCTCTTTATAATCGTTAGCCGACATTTCTATGTAGTTCCTCTTCTTAGAACCATTCTCCTCCATTTAGTGGACGCCAGCGCGCACCATGATTCTTTCTGAGGTTAATAGCGGAAGAAGATTTTTAGAACTTCCTTATTTGCCACATGCTCTATCCATGACATTCTCGGCATTCGACGGTCAAAACACATCTGTCACTTCAAGTATTTTCTTCATCTATAATAAAATTGTCCGTAAATCTATCATGTAGAATCGTAGACAGTAAATAACCAGCAAATTTAACTTTGTTCTTAATGTTATTTTTCGATTCTTTTTGTGGTGCAGTGGATATCGGCATGGAACGAGAAATCGGGGAGCCGAGTTCTAATTCTAGTTGAATTCCTTGCATTCACTTACGCGCAAATACCCTTAGGAAATGTATTATTCCGTCTCCTCCCTCCAGTTATGGGTTAAATAACAGGACATATTGTGTTCTATAGCCCTGGCTGTCAACCAGTCTACCGCAGAAAGTAATGGCAACCTACTGCGGGATAATCTTTTGCCCCGTCAGTCATGTCTCTTTCGTGACATGATCGCCCAGGTGTGTATCACGTATAGCACTTAACTGATTGAATACTTATCTATGTTTCAATAAGGTCTCTTACGCTATATGTTTGCATGTTCGGATTTCTATGCCGCATTTTCTTCAGTTTTTACCACACTACCAAGATAGCTGAATTTCTACATCTGCTGTGATACTGGGGATTTTGTGAAAGTTACTACCTAACCTTAACGTCCATAATTCAAAGTACAGAAGCCTAAAAAGGAGAAAAAAGACATATACACAACAATGCTTTTTAACATACTGAAAAACAATTCTTCAAAGCTTAAATCATCGATATTATAACAAAACCCATCTAAAGTCAGAATCTCAATGCAATGAAGAATCTTTGGAAGATCATCAGCGATAGTTATGGTAAGGAACCGACCATAGTCACTGGTTTTTGACAGAAACTTTAATATGAATAGGAAAAGGTTTCGTTCAAACAAAGAGACAAATTATTGAATTCCTGTAGTTATAGATGTTCATAAGCAATTAAAACTCATGTCCTGTATATGTCTTATTAATGTTCGTATCAAGGTCCTCATTTGCCTGTCTTCGTATCAAGGTCCTCACTTGCCTGTCTTCGTACCAAGGTCCTCACTTGCCTATCTTTGTATCAAAGTCCTCAATTGCCTGTCTTCAAAATCTCGATCTACGATGACTTGTGAGGGATTAGTTATTTTCCACCTTAAAACTTCATTCCCATTGACGAAACATCGCGGGCTTCTCGTTCTATTTCCATGGCATCTTTTCTGGGGAGCTACATTACTTAACCGCACCACCCCTGACTTTTACAGCTGCTACCCGCCATGCAACGTACATACACATGGGAATCATCCCCATTTCATTTTGTATTCTATTACTAAGGAGTTCCATTCGGACAGCTTCTTACCATGAACTGCTGTTTTGTGGAACAGACTCACGGCGAAACGTTTTTCCCGTTACTAAACTCTTGACCTCTTCAAATTTACGGTTAACCGTTATTTGTCTAGCATAACTGCAATATATTACCTTGAACGGCAAAGATATGATTGGTGAAAAATCCGGCCATGGATAGTAATGATGTGGTGCAACATCAAAGCCAAAAACACAAGCAACAACCGTCATGAAAGACGATAGCCGGCAAGAATGATGTAGCAGGCCGTCGATGACGTCAATTAAGGATTTTTTTGGTTATATATGTCTTGGATATTTGAAGAATAAAGGGAGAAGAAAGAAAGAGAGAGAGAGAGAGAGATCCTCGCCGTCTAAATAAGCAGACTGGCTAACAACTGCCCGACAGCTCCCTCGTATGTGCGTAATCTCTCTCTGGCTATCTTTTTACTCCACACCAATGTCACCTTGTTGTCTGTCAAGACGATCGTTATTTTCCAGCAGTGTAACATGCAACATAACCTCGTGAATTTCACTTCTTGCCTTTTCTTACGCCCATACAAACCACAGAATAACCCACTATATTTAGGGGCTCTTGGGCTTTGGAACAGGTGAACATTCGTATAAAAATTTTATCGGCTTAATTTTTATACTAAGGTTTATTTACATATGTATTCACAATTCTGTTCTACTTTGACTCTACGTTGTTTGCAATATGCAGTTTTTGATTTATATTCTGACCAATTAAATTCCTTAGTTCCAACGATCCTGACCAAAATATTATAACCAGTTAAATTCCTTAGTTCCAACCATTCTGACCAAAATATCCTGACCAGTTAAATTCCTTAGTTTCAAAAGTTCCGACCAAAATATTCTGATCAGTTAAATTCCTTAGTTCTAACAGTTCTGACCAGCATAGTCTGACCAGTTTAATTCCTTAGTTCCTAAAGTTCCGACCAAGATATATTCTGATCAGTTAAATTCCTTAGTTCCATCAGTCCTGACCAACATATTCTGACCAGTGAAATTCCTTAGTTCCAACAGGCCCGACCAAAATATTCTGACCAGTTAAATTCTTAGTTCCAACAGGCCCGACCAAAATATTCTGACCAGTGAAATTCCTTAGTTCCAACAGGCCCGACCAAAATATTCTGACCAGTGAAATTCCTTAGTTCCAACAGTCCTGACCAAGATATTCTGGCTAATTACATTCCATAGCTCTAAAAGTTCTGACCAAAATATTGTGACCAGTTTAATTCCTTAGTTCCAAAAGTTCCAACCAGATATTCTTATCAGTTAAATTCATTAGTTCCAACAATACTGACCAATATATTCTGACAGTGAAATTCCTTTGTGCCAACTCTCCTGACCAACAATATTCTGGCCATATAAATTCCTTAGTTCCAACAATCCTAACCAAAATATTCTGACCAGACAAATTCCTTAGTTCCAATAGCTCCGACCAAAATATTCTGATCAGTTAAATTCCTTAGTTTCAACAGTCCTGACTAAAATATCCTGGCCTGTGAAATACCTTAGTTCCAACAGGTTTGACCAAAATATTCTGACCAGTTAATTTCCGTAGTTCCAATAGTCATGACCAAAGTATTCTATCAGTTAAATTCCTTAGTTCCAACAGTCCAGACCAAAATATTCTGGCCATTAAATTCCTTAGTTCCAAGGGTTTTGACCAAAATGTTCTGATCAGTTAATTTCCTTAGTTCTAACAGTTCTGGCCAAAGTATTCTGGCGATATAAATCCTTTAGTTCTAACAGACCTGACCAACATATCCCGACCAGATAAATTTCTTAGTTCCAAAAGTCCAGATCAACATATTCTGACCAGGTTAGTTCCTTAGTTCCAAAAGTTCCCACCAAAATATTCTGATAAGTAAAATTCCTTAGTTCCAACAGTCCTGACCAACATATTCTGACCAGTGAAAGTCCTTATTCCAACAGTCCTGACCAAAATGTTCTGGCCAGTTAAATCCTTAGTTCCAACAGTCCTGACCAAAATATTCTGGCTAAATACATTCCTTAGTTCCAACAGTCCTGACCAAAATATTCTGGCCAATTACATTCGTTAGTTCCAACAGTCCTGACCAAAATATTCTGAGCAGATAATTTCCTTAGTTCCAACAGTCCTGGATAAAATATTTTGACCAGTTAAATTCCTTAGTTCCAAATATTCTGACCAAAATATTTTGACCACTTAAATTCCTTAGTTCCAAAAGTTCCGGCAAAATATTCTGATCAGTTAAATTCCTTTGTTCCAACATTCCTGACCAACATATTCTGACCAGTTTAATTACTTAGTTCCAAAGGTTCCGACCAAAATATTATGATCAGTTAAATTCCTTAGATCCAACAGTCCTGACCAATATATTCTCTTCAGTGAAATTCCTTACTTCCAACAGCCCTACCCAAAATATTCGGGCCAGTTAAATTCCTCAGTTCCAACTGTCCTGACCAAAATATTCTGACCAATTATATTCCTTAGTTCTAACCATTCAGATCAAAATATTCTGGCCAGTTAAATTCCTTAGTTCCAATAGTTCCGCTCAAAATATTCTGATCAGTTAAATTCCTTTGTTCTAGCAGTCCTGACTAAAATATTCTGGTCATTTGAATTCCTTAGTTCCAACAGTCCTGACCAAAATATTGTGGCCTGTTAAATTCCTTAGTTCCAACAGGCTTGACCAAAATATTCTGGCCTGTGAAATTCCTTAGTTCTAACAGTCCTGACCAAAATATTTTGGCCAATTAAATTCTTAGTTCCAACTGTCCTGACTAAAATCTTCTGACCAGTTAAACCCTTAGTTCCAACAGTCCTGTGCAAAATATTCTGACCAATTAAATTTCTTAGTTCCAACAGTCCTGACCAAAATATTCTGACCAGTTAAATTCCTTAGTTCCAACAGTAAGGGCGAAAATTTTCTGACCAGTTATATTCCTTTGTTTTAACAGTTCTGACCAAAATATTCTGGTCAGTTAAATTCCTTATCTTCAGCAGTTCAGAGCAAAATATTCTGATCAGTTAATTTCCTTGGTTCCGACACTTCTGACCAGAATATTCTGAGCAGTTAAATTCTTAGCTCCAACAATCCTGATCAAAATATTCTGGCCAGTTAAATTCTTAGTTCTAACGGTTCTGACGAATATCTTCTGACCAGTTAAATTCTTTAGTTCCAACAGTCCTGTGCAAAATATTCTCATCAGTTAAATTTCTTAGTGCCAACAGTTATGACCAAAATATTCTGACCAGTTAAATTCCTTAGTTCCAACAGTCCTGACGAAAATATTCTGACCAGTTAAATTATTAATTCCAACAGTCTAACCCAAACTTTTCTGACCAGCTATATTACTTTGTTCTAACATTACTGAGCAAAGTATTCTGACCAGTTAATTTCCTTAGTTCCAACAGTTCTGACCAAAATATACTGAGCAGTTAAATTCTTAGCTCCAACAGTCCTGATCAAAATATTCTGGCCAGTTAAATTCCTTACTTCCAACGGTTATGACCAAAGAATTCTGACCAGTTAAATCCTTTCGTTCTAACAGTTCTGACCAAAATATCCTGACCAGTTAAATTCCTCCGTTCCAACAGTCCTGAGCCATATATTCTGACCAGTTAATTTCCTTAGTTGCAACAATCCTGACCAAAATATTTTGATCATTTCAATTCCTGAATTCCATCGGTTCTGACCGAAATATTCTGGCCAGTTAATTTCTTTAGATCCAACAGTCCTGACCAAAATATTCTGATCAGTTAAATTCCTTAATTCCAACGGTCCTGTCTAAAATATTCTGACCAGTTAAGTTCCTTAGTTCCAACAGTCCTGACCAAAATATTTTAACCAGTTAAATTCTTTAGTTCCAACAGTTCTGACCAAAATATTCTGACCAACTAAATTCCTTAGTTCTAACAGTTCTGACCAAAATATTCTGACCAGTTAAATTCCTCCGTTCCAACAATTCTGACCAAAATATTTTGGCCAGCTTAATTCCTTAGTTCCAATAGTTCTGACCAAAATATTCTGACCAGTTAATTTCCTTAGTTCCAACAGTCCTGACCAAAATATTCTGACCAGTTTAATGCCTTAGTTCCAACAGTCCTGCTCAACAGAGTTAAGCCTTACGCTTCTCTATCACTATTTCCATGGAAATGTTCAAACTAGCTACAATCATTCCTTCCGCTAGTTCTGACATTCACTGTTAAACCTCTTGCTACACTGTCGCTATCTTCCTGGCATTTCTTCAGACGAGCATTTTTCATCAGTTCCACCAATTCAGATCTTCACAACTAAGTCTCTTGCTACTCTGTCGCTATTTCTATGGCAAATGTTTAGACGAGCTACACTCCTTAGTTCTACCATTTCAGGTCTTTACAGCTAAGTAAAGAGCGCTGAATCATCATTATTCACATAAAAAGCATCTCTTCTGACTTCTTCCCGAGAACTGCTATTTTTAGAACATGCTCCCAATGGGTTGCTTCTCGGATCACTTCTCAACTTCTCCAAGTCTCGCGCCAACCGTTATTTTATTTCAACACCCTCATCCAATGACACTCTCCCTTGAGTGATTCTTTAGCCTTCTATTAAATGAACAACAGTAAAAAAACACTGAACCCATTATACAAATTTTGTTCATGTGTACGTCATCGTTACACCACCAACCACTGTAACGATTGCGATGATCGTAGCCATTGCCGTGGGGATAAAGCGAATGCCTAGAGAATTGTTGATATTGTTTCTTAGAGATGATTGATATTTGGTTTGGGTTGGGGCCGAAGTTCGTGCTTTGCTGGTTAGAGGGAAATTGATCGAACGGGAACACCTGTTGGCTTTTATTGTCGTTTCTATTTGTGGCCTTGGGAGGCTGACTCCTGTCTAATAACAATGCTTCTAACCGCTCTCTTCATATACGTATTTTTCAAAACAATTATCTTTTCTTGCTGAAACAGTAATCTGACCAAATAAGACCCAGATGAAGATATGATGGAAGAACATCTTGGCAAATAATAAAGGATGAGTTTTTCAGATCAGGAAAATGTAAATGTAATAGAAAATTCTCACATATGGTAGAATATGAAAGGATATCAAAATCTTTATTAAACAATACAGGACATAAACCACACGGGGCAGAGAAGTAAAGAAGTTGGAGAAGAAATTCAAGAACAATGAAAGGCATTAAACTTCTTTGGTTCAGGAAAGTGCAGTGGTATTGGCAAATAGAATTTTTCCTATTTGCATATGTTGGTTATAGGATAAATAAAGTGCAAAGTCTCAGGCAGTTAATTTCCTTAATAATGCAGAGATGCTTCATTAATGTGTCGGGGGGGAGCTGTAAAACCATTCGAAAGGGTCCATCACTCAATGATCTAACGGGAGCATGTGTGTGTTGAAGCAATCAGCGGAAATGTTGGATATTTGTTATGAGTTGCATTGTTGAGTACAACGATAGCCTTTTGGAAATATATTTATATGGACATATTACTTTGTTTTGGTGTCAGAAACCCGCCCTCTAAGTTTGTAAAAGTATTTTTGATAGACTCTTTACCCCCACCATATATATATATATATATATATATATATATATATGCTATATTTTATCATCGTGTTTACGAGTAAGATAAGATAAGAGCAGTATGTACTACGATTAATAAAAATGATGTCGACACAGAAGAGAAAATGTCGCTACTACTGGGATTCAAACGAAGTAGTTATTGCCAAATGTTTAGCAACGATCGATAGGCTTGATTAGCTTTTTTCAATATTAAGGAAGTCCTGCTGATTTTAATCCATAACGACCAGAAGAATAGGATGCTTATTCAGAATAACAGCACTCACACCTTGTTAGCAATAAAAAAGATTGACAGCCGTACGAGGAGATATAAAATTATAGTTTCCCACATATTTCTTCCCCACTCTTTTTCCCATTTTTATTATATCCGTGAATTATCTGAAAGAAAAAAATAAATAAACAGGTTTTTCGCTGCTTCCAGCACGGTTTTGATTTAAGAGTTTTTTTAATGTAGACTGGCTGCCACCCAAGAATAGTGAGCCTATTCTCCCATTACTATTTAACCCATAACTATGGTGATAGGAAACGGATTCATATCTTTCCCAAGGGCATTAGTGCAAAATGAATATAGCAAACAACGTTGGAATCTGATTGAGTTGCATTTAACTATTTAGACGTTGAAAAGGTGGGACCTTGATGCCAATATAGCAGCACGAGTAAATACATGTGGTTGGGTTCCTAGGGAAAAAAAAGGTTTGTCAGAACAGTTCTTATTAAAATACTTGTAGAAAAAACAGAGGGTTGGCACATCACGTCAGTGAGAAAGTGACTGAAGTCAAGTTGCCAACTCAGGATCGATTATATAACAGATCTTCTTTTGGATTTAGTCGAGAACCTCAAGATGAATAGCAGGAGCATCCGACCAGATATACCAACAGTATTCAATCTACGGACTAACGGTAGATTTATAAATGTGCAAAATGGATCCTGACGAGAAAAACTTCCTGGCTTGACACAGTGAACCAACCTTCCTAGCAGTAAATGCATCTGTGGATTCAATGTAGTCATTCCATTTGAGGTCATTTGAGAATTTAAGGCCAAGGAGGCGCAGTGCGCTGCTATCTAGGAGAGTAGCGTCATCCATTCTGATGGTGAGCAGGAATGTTTCTCTGTTTCTAAGTTGGAAATAGCCATGCGCTAGCCACTTACATCTCTTACAATATTGTTCATCATAGGTGCAGATGCATTTGGCATCGAAAATTTAAACTTCTTACTTTCTCATTTGGCACTGAAATACACGATCAGAAGCTAGGATTTCTAAATGTCCGTGGGTATCTTGCATTGTCTAAAGGTGTTATTAATACTGATTTTGTATTTGTTCTGATTTTTAGAAATTTGGTCTACCATTATTTCTCAATAAAAAAACTCGTCTGGGAATGCAATTTTTGGGCAAGGCGAATTTGACGTAAGTGCAGTTAGACAAGTATGGATTCAATACAGGAGCTATAAACTAGCAGTCTTATATGAATAGTTACACTGATTCCGTTGTGCAAACCTGTTGAAGCATAAAAATAGGAAGCAGTTAAGAGACACAAGAACAGATGAATGTTATAGTTTTAGTTGTCGAAAAGCAATCTTTATTTCTTATTTTTTTACAAAATATAGTCGTTTTCATTTCTAAACAATATGGTGTTTGAGTTTGTGCGCGCTTACGCGCATGCGTAAAGTATTTCCTTTTATTCCTTCTTCTTGATGAAGACGAAAGTTTTCTTTTGTTGTAATGAAACGATTTAAATATGTGACTTCTTCTCTTCGTTGGTATCTAAACACTACTCATATTTCGGTGAATATACACGATGTTTTTCTTTTATATCGTATCTTCGACCTAAATAGAAAAAAAATTAAATTCCTGGTTATTTCGTGAAACTCATTTCCTTCTTTCAATCAACTCTCTTTTCTTTTCTCCCGCCTCATTCCACTTTTCTTTGTTTCTTTCTTTTATTTGCTCTGTTTTTCTCTCTTTCTTTCTTTCTTTCTCATTCTTTCTCTCTCTCTCTCACCTCTCTCTCTCTCTCTCTCTCTTCCCTCTGCTTCATTCCGTTTTTTCTTTTCTATTTTTTCTTTCTTTATGTCCTCTCTCTCTCCCTCTCTCTCTCTCTCTCTCTCTCTCTCTCTCTCTCTCTCTTGACTTTTTACTCTATCTTCGCTCTGCTTCTTTCCATTTTTCCTTTCTTTATTCTTTCGAAATCTCTTCCTTCTACGTCATTCCTCTTTTCCTTCCTTTCTTTCTTTCTTTCTTTCTTTCTTTCTTTCTTTCTTATTCCGTCACACATTTTCTTCATTCCTTTTTAACTTTCTTTCTTTCTTTCTTTCTTTCTTTCTTGCTTTCTTTCTTTCTTTCTTTCTTTTCTCTCCTCTCTCTCTCTCTCTCTTTTTTCTTCTCTTTGTTTCAGTCCTCCTTTTTCTTCAATTTGTTTTTTTTTCCTTTAGAAATTTGAAAATTGATAGTGTGGTACAATCCATTTCCCACAGTAATAGATTTGTCCTGAATGCATATATTTAGCAGAACTCTGCGCATATTCAGAGAAAATCAAACGTCGGATACTCTGCCTTTGGTACCCAGGTGACGAAATGCCGAAGCGCAAAGTTTCGTCTGAGGAAAAGCAGACAAGAGCCCAAGGAAAGTTTTGCTCCAGAGTACGTAACGGTAAAATAGGCTTTGTGTCACATCCCCTCTTTGTAGGAAGGCTCGGGTAAATACCGAGTGAATAAAAGCTCTGACTTCGTCGGACTGTCTGCCTTCGTTCAGTTTTGTTCTATCTCTGCCTTTCCCTAGAACAATATCGGTGGCGTGGAGAGAGGAGACGCGCTGCATGCCGATCTCTCATTTAAAAAAATCCTGCCCAGGTTTGCGCCCTGGAGAGCGCGTAATTCTTCGGGTACAGATCCATGGTCTCTAGGGACCGACAGATGCCAAGTAACTAGGCAAAAATAATTATATTAAAAAATGGTCAAAATAAAACTTAGTGATAATATAAAACCCGACAATGTTTCATCTAAGAAGTTAAAACATTCTTTTATTTATTAGGTCTCCTATTAATTTTGTGTAAACAAAAACATATGGCATGGTGTAAATCAAATAAAATTGAGTTCGCTTGTATAATTAAATTTAAATTACATTCTCATTCACATTCTATCTATTCAATTCACATTATTTTTACTATATTGTACCTACTTTTACTATATTGTACAGTACACGCACATATATACACACAATTACTGCCACAACCACAAGCTTAAGCTGCTACTGCTAATGATTAATAGAAAAGTTTCAGAGATGTGGTTCTGAGGAAGAAGGCTGAGAATAACATGACCATAGCATGCGAGCAATGGAAAAGTTTTAAGTAACATGAATGAATTATACTTAGAATGATTAATAGAAGAGCTTCAGAGATGTGGTTCTGCGGAAGAACGCTGAAAATAACATGAACAGAACATGCAAGCAAGGTGGAAGTTTAAAGATAAATGGAGACAAAAAAGAAATTTATACTGTGAATGATTAAGAGAAAAACTTCAGAATGTTGTTCTGAGGGAGAAGGCTGAGAGTAACATAGACTGAGCATGCAATCTACGAGGAAGTGTTAAAAATGTCGACAAAAAGGAAATTTATACCGAGTATGATTAACAGAAAAGCTTCAGAGATGTGGTTCTGCGAAAGAAGACTGAGAATAACATACACAGTGCATGCAAGCAACGTGGAAGTTTTAAGATAAATTGAGGCACAAAGGAAATTTATAGTTAAAATGATTAAGAGAAAAGCTTCATAGATGTAGTTCTGCGGAAGGACGCTGAGAATAACATGGATAGAACATGCAAGAAATGTGAAAGTTTAAAGATAAATGGAGACAAAACGGAAATTTATACTGTGAATAATTAAGAGAAAAACTTCGGAGATGTGGTTTTGCGGAAAACCGCTGAGAATAAAATGCACTGAGCATGCGAGCAACATGGAAGTCTTAAGAAAAATGTAGACAAAAAGGAAATTTATACTGAGTATGATTGATAGAAAAGCCTCAGAGATGTGGTTCTGCAGAAGAAGGCTGAGAATAAAATGGACAGTGCAGGCGAGCAACGAGGAAATTTTAAGAAAAATGTAGACAAAAAGGAAATTTATACTAAGTATGATTTAAAGAAGAGCTTCAGAGATGTAGTTGAGCAGAAGAAGGCTGAGACTAACATGGACAGAACATGCGAGCAGGGAAAAGGTTTTAAGCAAAATGAAGACAAAAAAAGAATTATAATTAGAATGATTAAGAGAAAAGTTTCAGAGATGTAGTGCTGCGGAAGAAGGATTGGAATAATATGGATAGAACATGCAAAAAATGTGGAAGATTAAAAATAAATGGAAACAATGCGGAAATTTATAGTGTGAATGATTAAAAGAAAAGCATCAGAGATGTTGTTCTTAGGAAGGAAGCTGAGAATAACATGGACTGGACATGCAGTCAACGAGGAAATGTTAAAATGTAGACAAAAAGGAAATTTATGCTTAGTATGATTAAGAGAAAAGCTTCAGAGATGTGGTTCTGGGGAAGATAGCTGAGAATAACATGGACGGAGCATGCGAGCCACGAGGAAGTTTTAAGAAAAATGCTTCAGAGATGTGGTTTTGCGAAAAACCGCTGAGAATAACATTGACAGGGCATGCAAGCAACGAGGAAGTTTTAAGATAAATCGAGACAAAAACTAAATTTATACTTACAATGATTAAGAGAAAAGCTTCAGAGATGTGGTTCTGCGGAAGAAAGCTTAGAATAACTTGGACCGAGCATGCAAGAAACGTGGAAGATTTCAAATAAATGGAGTAAAAGGAAACGTATACTGAGAATGATTCAGAGAAGAGCTTCAGAGATATGGTTCTGCGGAAGAACGCTGAGAATAACATGGACAGAACATGCAAGCAATGTGGAAGTTTAAACGTAAATGGAGACAAAAAAGATATTTATACTGAAATGATTAAGAGAAAAGTTTCAGAGATGTTGTTACTAGGAAGATTGCTGAGAAAAACATGGACTGAACATGCGGTCAAAGAAAAAGTTTTAAGAAAAATGGCGACAAATAGGAGAATTATACTCAGAATGATTAAGAGAAAAGCTTCAGAGATGTGGTTCTGTGGAAGAAGGCTGAGAATAACATAGACTAAGCATGCGAGCAACAAGGAAGTTGTAAGAAAAATGTAGAGAAAAGGATATTTATACTGAGTATGATTAAAAGAAAAGCTTCAGAGATGAGGTTCTGCGGAAGAAGGCTAAGAATAAAAAATACTGAGCATGCGATCAACGTGAAAGTTTTAAGACAGATAAAGACAAAAAGGAAAGTCATACTTACAATGATTAGGAGAATGGCTTCAGAGATGTGGTTCTGCGGAAGAATGCTGAGAATAACATTGACTAAGCATGCGATCAACGTGGAAGTTTTAAGATAAATGGAGACAAAAAGGAAATTTATACTGAGTATGATTAAGAGAAAAGCTTCAGAGATGTGGTTCTGCGGAAGAAGTTTGAGAATAACCTGGCCTGAGCATGCGAGCAACGGGGAAGTTTTAAGATAAATGGAGACAAAAAGGAAATTTATACCGAGTATGATTAACAGAAAAGCTTCAGAGATGTGGTTCTGCGAAAGAAGACTGAGAATAACATACACAGTGCATGCAAGCAACGTGGAAGTTTTAAGATAAATGGAGACCAAAAGGAAATTTATACTGAGTATGATTAAGAGAAAAGCTTCAGAGATGTGGTTCTACGGAAGAAGGCTGAGAATAACATGGACTGAACATGCGAGCCACGAGAAAGTTTTAAGAAGAATGGAAACAAAAATAGCTCTTGGACTGAGAATGAAAAAGAGTTGAAATTTCTGGCACCCATAATACATGAGGTAAGATTAAAAAGCGTCTAATATTCCTACCAAATTTGTCTAAATGTACGCAGAGAGTGATAATAATGGACAATCGTTTCTTATTTTTTAGAAAGGCTAGAAAGCTTTGGAAATTCCTGATTCCTCACGACCTAAAGAAACAGCACATAAAAAAGACATTGATAGTTTGGGTGGGTTCATGAGTATGCGTGAGTGGATATGTTTCTGTGGGTTTACATGTGATAACGTTTATATGTGTGTGCGTGTGTATGTGCATGTATGAGAGCGTGTACATGTAGTAACGATTTTGTGTGTGCGTGTGTCTGCATGTGTGTGTGTGTGTGTGTGTGTGTGTGCGTGTGTACGCGCGCGCGCGTGTGTGTGTCCTGTCAAGCGATAAGGTATGAGAGAAAGACGCAATTTCGAAATACCTCTTGACTATTAAATCGTTGGTTCACTATAAACGGGACTGTCAGTCAGTTTCGCTTCTCCGGTCGACGACCTTTGCATCCCAGCTTCCATGTCGACAACCTCACACTCTGCTTCTAGCTGAGTACGAGTGCGGGAGCCCCTCTCTTGGCCCAACACCACTGGGGTTGGGCTGTTCTTCGTTGATCGAAACAGCTGTGCCGCTTACTCCTCGACTCGGTGAATCCTCTGAAATGATCCCAGTGTTTTTAAGCGGGTAATCCACACGAATAATTTCTTTTTCTGTTTGAACCCTGACTTGTCGGCTATCTGATAACAAGGGATTAATTAAAATGGAGTTGGCCGATGATGGTAAGTAGTCCTGTGCGGTTGAATGTTGTGTAGTTTTCTCTATTGGAGTAGGGTTATGTGATGAGTTTGACTGGGTGGATTTACCTTGTGACACACAAAATGGTAACACGTTCGGCTGATGGTCTATTAATGCAATTTCCAGCTGGGCAGTGGCCCCGTCTATTAAAGGACGTGACCTCACTTGCCGGAACGGTTGAAAAGTCTCACTGGTAAATGTCTGCGCCATTGGCATGCCTGCTGTATCAAAGATACGAACAGACTCCCATCTCGAATCCCCTCCAGCTATTTTCGATACGGCTACTGGCTTCATTGTTCTTTGGCGCTGTCCAGGTAACAGTTTCGATGACGTCTCCAAGCGTGTTGAGTTAAGTCTTTCTGTCCTGTTTAATGCCGCGCCATATTGTGGATATGCACGCTTTTGGTATATACCTTCCCTGTGTAGCTCTTGCTCGCAAGAAAAGATCTGAATTGATCTATCCACCTGTTCCCACTGTGTTGAACGCTTTGGAATTGATTTTTTTAGAACCGGACCTACGGCCTTAGAATCGTGTTTAATCGGATTGCTACCAGGATTTAGTTTATCTATATTCATTGTTTCCCATCTCGAAGAGTGCTGAGGAACGTTCAGCTTGGTGATTTTGTCCGCGGGGCCGACGTCTTTCTGTTTATAGCGTTGCGGCGCTGGTAATTTGGAAGGTTTGCTTCCGGCCATAAGCTCCCAGCGAGATTTGTTAAAATTGCGAAAAGCTTCCCGGTGAGCTGTAGAATCTGAGTAGCAATGTCGAAAATTGTCTTCTATTAGATTACTGTTTCGTCGCCCTGGGCGATTGAGGTGACACATTGGAAGTATCATATCCACTTGCTTGCTGTTCCGTCTTAGTGGACGATCAGCTGCATATTGCGACGGAATAGCATCTCCATAGTTACTGAGTCGTTTGGAGCGGCGCTCAAAATTAAACACTGGCATGTTTCTATCGATCAAGTTGCTGTTACGTCTAACGGGGCATTCGTAAATAACGTCCTGTGTGTTTCTGTCTCTCTGACGGCTATTACGTCTGCATGAATGTTCATTATTAACTTCTTGAAAAAATCTATCGGGTTGATAACAGTTACGTCTGGTAGAGTGTTCACTATTGACTCCTTGTGCGCCTTTATCCATCTGGTAGCTGTTACATCTGGAGGCACGCTCAAGATTTGATTCCTCTATATTTCGCTCTGACTGATGACTGTTTCGTATGGGGGAGCGCTCATAATTGATTTCTTGCGTATTTCGAGCCATCTGACTGCTGGTTTGTTTAGACGAACGCTCACAGTTTACCTCCTGTGTAGCTAGCTGACTGCTAGTACGTCTTGGCGAATGCTCCAATTCAAGTGTTTCTTTCTGTGAAGGTGAGCCTTGGAGTTGATATGGCGCTAAGTCAACTGGGCCATTCAGATTATTTAAAGAGCGATTAACAATGGTGTGCAGTGCTGTCTCTTTACTTATATTGCCGTTACAATGGTTACCCCCGGAGGTTTGTAAAAACATATTTTTAAAGTGACTCCAGGGCCGGTTATATTTTTCTGCGTCTAATATCCGGGTTGTATCATCAATTTTTGGTTGGCTCCGTCTCGGGGAAAGATGGCAGTTAGATATGTCCGGTGACTTACTTCCGGTTCTTTTCCTACTCGTCCAATCTAGATGCTTCGGATAGCAGTCGATATAACGGTTATCGCTTCGGAAAATTTTTCTCGCCAATATTGATTGTGGAAGAGGGTCCATGACTCGGAGCCGTTCATTTCCAGTTTCCTGATTCCCGTCCTCAGTGCAGCTGGATTCTTTTGCGGCAGAGACTTTTACACAAAGATCCATATACATCGTTCTCCACTGAGCAATTTCTTCTTCAATCTCACAATTTAGCGAAGATTTTATAGGATCCGGCCCTAAGCTAAGATTTTTTAGCTGGCTACTGAGAGGTTTCATGTTTATATATATATATATATATATATATATATATATATATATATATATATATATAAGAAGCTGATGTCGGACCACTTACTCTCTCCTACTTCTCTTAATTTTTTCGTGTTCTACATTCATAATCCACTTTATATAAAGCCTGTTACAAAAGTCACGTCAGTTGTTCTAAAGATCACATCATAGCATGAAATAGGCACTTTAATCCTATGTCCACACTAGATATATATATATAAACATTCACTTTTTTTAACTGGTCGCTGTTGTATGACTCCACATATTTTTCAAATTCTTTCAATATTCCGGCTATTTACTTTGTTGTCTTCGAAAATCAACAAATAAAAAGAAATAAATTTGTTGTTATATGGAACTTTTTTTGAGTTTGCCATTTGGGACTTTAATCCAATGGTTCAATATTCCCGGTCAAGTCAACTATAAATTATTTTTAATGTCTAATGGAAAGATTGTCGAAATATCCGCTCGTTATCTCAAAATATTGATGACGCCATTATGACGATAAATTTATGCACAACTTATATCTCCCCTCATCACTCTCGTCTTTATTAATATCAATATTTGGATTATTACGCTGAAATTAGCTAAGTATATTCAGCTGATTATAAATCAAGACTTTTGGACTGAGCAAGAAAAAGAGGAAAGAGAGATGTGACAGAAGAATATTAAATAAAAGAAAAGAGAGTCTTAGAAGAAAGAAAAAAGAAAGAAAAGAAGAGAAAAGAAAAGAACAGACTTTCTGAAGAAAGAAAGACAGAAAGAAAGAAAGAAACATATAAACAGAGAAATGAAAGAATAAGTTTTAGAAAGAAAGAAAGAAAGAAAGAACAAGTTTTAGAAAGAAAGAAAGAAAGAAAAGAACAAGTTTTAGAAAGAAAGAAAGAAAGAAAGAATTGCAAAAATAAATTAGAACAGCACAAAGAACGCTTAAAAGATAGAAAGAATAAATTTTCTAAATAAATAAATAAATAAAGAAAGAAAGAAAGAAAGAAAGAAAGAAAGAAAGAAACGACAAGGTTTCTAAAGAAAGAAGGAAAGAAAGGAAAAAAATGAGAATAATACAAGGGAAGAAAAAAAGAAAATTTAAGAATTAATGTTAGAAAAGAGTGATGAAAGAAAATAAGGCTTGAATAGAAGGAAGGAAGGAAGGAAGAAAGGAAGGAAGGAAGGAAGGAAGGAAATATAAATATAAATATAAAGAAGGAAAGAAAGAATATGCTTGAATGAAAATAAAAAATAAGTTTTAGTGAGGGTTAGAAGAAAGTAAAGGCTTGAATCGATAGAAAGAAGGAAGAAAAATAAGAATAAATTAAATATGGAATCGTTAAGAATAAAAAAAAATGCATCACTTGAAAAGGAGAAATGTAAAAATAAATTTTAAAAAAAGAGAGAAATGGCAAAAGTAATAATGTTCGGCTCTTGCCCGTTTCACGCTCCTCTCCAGACTTTTGAACAGATTTATCTCATTTCTCCTGTTTTGTATGTGTTTTCCGAGTCCTTCTGAATTCTTTTCATTGTCTTTCACTATTTATAAGAATGTAATAAGTAATGTTAATATATCGCAACTCTAGTTTTGCAATCCATTTACACACGCTCGTTACGCAGGCTATTCGCCACTTTTTTATGGCCCTCTTGCCTTCAATATGACTCATTAGTGTCAAATTCTCCAAGCCCTCTTTCTTCCTTATTTGTTTCAGAAATTTCAACTCTCTTTTTCCGATTTTAAGTATGTGTCCATCTTGAATCCGCTTTATTTAGAACTTCCTCATTGCTTACATGTTCCCTTCATGATATTTATACTCAGCATCTTTCTTTAGAACCTCATCTCTGTTACTGTTGAGGAGTAGTTTTCGCACTGAATGTTATAATCGTGCTATGTCGGTTGCTAATCGACTTAACGCATCCAAAATGTTAGGAACTTGGTAAGCTTCCACTGAAAGCTGACTCCTTAGTATTCGGTTAACTGCCGAGTAATATCAACTGCCTAGTAGTTCTATTGAGCTCCAATAGAACTCTAAAGAACTCCTATGAACTTCCCAAGAACTTCTCCCGTTAACTTCCTATTAACCCTTATTGATATAGGAGGGAGAGTCCATTATCTGAGGAATAGGTGTGTCTCCCCATAACGGTTACTTTCATGTCCCGTCTTAATTTTTGCGGAAATTGACTAGTTTTCATTGCTATAGAGGAGAACTGATATTAGATAATAGTTTATTACGCTATTCTTTTCTTTTCTTTTCTCAAGAAATCTTCCTATGTCTTAATACTTTGTTCATTTTCTAGAAAGCATTTTCCAATACAACTTCGGATTTCTGTGTTACATCTTCAAGTGTCTGTTATAGCATTTTTCAGTTAATTCTCTCTGTTTGATGTTGACGTCTGTGATTCGTAGCCCGGATTTAGGAATTTTCCTCTTGCTAACAGCTATATATTGCCTTCTTATAATTGATGGTTCGCCTTATCTTCCTACTTTCCTTTACTACCTGGTATAAACCTCCCTACAGTTTCCTTCCTGTGTTTGCCATTAATACGGTGTCGTCTGCGTATTTTAAGTGGAAGAGTTTCTGCCCACCGATAATAAATCTTGGTCGATGTCATTGGCACTCTCTCGCATCCAAGCATCGGGATCGCTATCCTTTTTCCCTTCTTCTCTTTCTCTTCCTCCCCTCTGCTGGCGGTAGCAGAGATGACTGTGAATCAAAGAGATTTGGACGAGGCCATTCGAGTGAATTTGATTTTGGTGGATTATTCAGTGCCACAGAGAAGCCCACATACTTGTGGCTCAAAGGAGATTGTGAGAGGAGAGATCTGGCAAATTTGATTGCATCAGGCTGTCGTATGCTTGGTCTCTCAAGATCCGCCTTAATTATCTCAGCTCGACTGGTGCTGCTATTTACCGCCGGTTTAGTAGTTGAGTTCGTGTAGATATTTTGCCGTTGAAGGTTTCGGAAGTTAGTCTTTGACCTTAGCTCTACATTGTCATAAAAGGTTTAAGTCAACATCATAGATACACCCAGCGTAAAATATATATATTTCAGGTAGAACTAGTGTTTCTCTGAGAATAACCTCACTTTATAATGTAAATAACTCTAGTGAGGACATACACCCTACTCTTTGGCCCTTTTCTAGTTCATGTCATTAGTCAATTAATTTTGTTTTTACGCAGTTTCTTTATTTTTATTTAGTTAATTACGTTAATTAATTTCCTGAGGCTCCTTTCGATCATTCTATCTATATTTCTTATAAATTTGGTTATGTTAGTTTTAGGACCTGTATGCATTCATGGGATGTGCGTTGTAGCGCAGTGGATATCGGCTCGGAACGAGAAATCGGGGTGCCGAGTTCGAATTCCAGTTCAATTCATTGCATTCACTTACGCACAAATACCCTTGAGAACGGTATTCATCCGTATTATGGGTTAAATAATAGGACAGATTGGGTTCTATAGCCTTGGCTGGTAACCAGTCTACCGCAGAAAGCAATGGCAACCTACTGCAGGATAATCTTCTGCCCGATCAGTCATGTCTCTTTCGCCGAAGCATGTATCCCGTGTGGCACTTAACTGACTAACTGATGCATTCTACGTTTAGTTAATACTGTAGAATCAACTTTAGTGACTTGCAGCACATTGCGAGATTTGATAACAAACCTCTAAAATCTGTCTTTAAGGCAACGAGTGTTTTAGACTTTGATCAAATGAGCTATCTCCAAATTCCCTTGAATCCGACTAAGGCAACGATTATCATTTGCTGGCTCAACTTGATGTCATAATTTATCTGAAAAAAATTATCTAGTCCTAGGTATCACTGCAAACTGCATCCGGCAGCAAGGTCTCTGATTGGGAAGTTGTGAGGAGCATAAAACCACCTCTTAATTGCTGTTGATCCTATGTCCAGGGTGGACATAGGAAGCACCTGTTAGGGTCCCAGCTATGAGCAAATAGTTAACCCCCAAACTGAGGTCAAAACACTATGAAAGTATTACAAATAGACTTTTATAGAAAAATATACATTTTTGAAAACAAAAATATGACCAACAATACAGTTTTGAAGAAAAAAAAATATTTCCATAATACATTTTTGAAGGAAAAAATTATTACCAGGAACACATTTTAATACAAAACTAGCCGTTAAACAAAACTTAAACTGAAGTTAGAGCTATTGAAAGAATTCAAAGAACTCTGCAAGGCTGTACATCAGATTATCTTAAAACATTTCGCTGTAAAATTGAATTTAAAATTTTAAAATTAAAATTGACTTGTTATTAATATTGGCCTTTTAATTTCAGATCACCATGTGCCGTAAGAAAGATATAACCTCAAAAGAGAAATAAGATCTTTTAAAGTAACGCATCTGTACACTCCGACCTTCTTCAGGTGATTGAAGTTTCTAACTGATTCTTTTATTTCGTTCACCTAAGTAGATTGTTCTAGTTCTATGAGTCATGCCTCCCTTTAATCCGACTAAGTTTTTAGTTAACCTCTGCTGTAGCCAGGTATTGAACTCACAAAGTTTTTATCCACTAGCCATGTATCCTTGAGGGCATCAGTATATAAATTTTTAGGATTGATAAACCTAATATCTTAGTTACCATTTTTACCAGAGCTCATATTTTAATCTTGTTATTTGTAATTCTTTTTCTCTAGCACTCCGTATTACTAGTTTCCATATTGTACTCATTTCTATCCGACCATTCAGTTCAACCAGATAGTGAATCTGGATGTAGTGAGTTTGTTCACCAAGGTACCCACAGTGGAGGCACTGTGAATCGTCAGGGACAGACTGATCTCGGATTTATCCCTAGGAAAAGGTACCAGTATACCAATAGATAACCCGATGGAGATATGGACTTTTTATACACAAACAATAAACTTCAGAATGGGATCAGAAATATATCAGCAGGATGAATGCTTAGCAATGGGCTCGCTATTATCACCAGTAATGGCTAACAAATACATTGAATATTTTGAAGAGATGGCGTTAAAATCCACATAAGTAAAGCCAACTATGGATGAGATATGTAGCTGACACCCTCATACTCTGGCCACACTAGGAAGAGGTCTAGTTACTACAGGACTTTATGAACTCAATAAGAACATCGATACAGTTCATAATAGAGAAAGAACAACAAACTACCATTCCTGGATGTACAAATATCTCGAACAGAGACATCCGTATATTGCAAGCAAACATTCACTGTACAATACCTCAACTTCAATTCGCACCACCCGTACAGTATAAAGAAAGGGATTGTTCAATGCTTACAACATCGATCAAAAGTCATAAGTGGTGACCCAGAGATATATGAACAAGAAACGGTCATTATAAGCAGTACCCTACAATGTAACAACATAACAGCAGGGGTAGAAGGACGTAACACTCAGAAAATAGCCTTGGTCTGTCTACCCTATGGGAAAGGATTTTTTTCCTGAATAATAAAACATATGATTTCTTAAATTAATTGTAACTGAGTCTTGTAATGCATAAAAGTGTGCATTTAAAAAGTCCAGATACTTTTAGAAATATCATAACCCTTGAATTTTTAAAGAAGACCAGCATGTCAAACCCTGTGAAATGCCTTTGAGATATGTCCAAAGCAACAGCCCGAGCTTTACCATTCTTATCTAAAGCTTGATAGACTCTTTCAGAAATAAATGTAAATACAGCAGATGTTGGTCTAAAGAAGTGAAAACTACATTGGATTTCTGAATTAAAACTCTGTAAGGTGAGAAGCTTAACCAATTCAGAATTGATTGGAGCTTAAAACAATTAAAATGTCCAAATACCTGGGAAGTGTTTTGACAGGGGATAGAAAGTGCGACGTGGAGTTCCAAAGACGCATTGGCATAGCCAAAGACGCATTTCAGAAGCTAACCAGAGTACTGAAAGACGGAAAAATTTCATTAGAAACTAAGAGTGCTGGATTGCTTTGTGATATCTGTCTTTCTGTATGGAAGTGAATGTTGGACAATCCCCTCAAGAATGAAAAAGAGGCTTGAGGCAGTAGAAATGTGGTTTTACAGAAGGATGCTGAGGATACCATGGAGAGAACATGTGTGCAACGATGAGGTGTTGGAAAGGATGCAAACGAGAAGAAAAATCATACTAAATATCAGAAAGAGACAAATAAGGTTCCTGGGATACGCAATGAGGAAGGATGGCCTGGAGAACTTAATACTCACAGGTCGGATAAATAGAAAGAGAGACAGTGGAAAGCAGTGCAAGATATATTTGATATGCCTGAACAAATGAATGGCGGAGCGGGGTTTGGGAAAGATACCAAGAGGAAAATTATTGAGAGCGACATGAGACAGAGCCAAGTGGAAGTCCATGATCGCCTACGTCCTGAAGGGACACGAAGAAGAATAAGAAGAAGTACTTTGACTAAATGAGGTAAAAGACTAACAGGCAGAAAGAGAGGGTTGGGTTTGGGCCAAAAACACTCACTCACATTATCGTAATCCCCTAGAGAGAAGACTTAAAGAAATGAATACGACTACTAAATGTAAAGTGCAACAATTTATGAATTGACCGAAATTATTAGACCTTCAATTATTATTGATTGTAGACAATGTTTGAAAGACATTCTGTCGCCGCGTTATGATATTACTGTTATAAAAGTATCATTTTACTTAATCTTTAGATTTGTTTCATGTCTAGATTGCATGGCTTGTTTAAAAATTGCATATCACACCATTGCTGTCAACGCGATCAGGTATCGTTCATAAAAATTCACAAATTCTTGTAACGTACGCTGTGAGATCTAACCATGAAATCGGTATCAATTTTCAGTGCTGCTGTCATGTCCCGACCAGTTGTGGACAAATACTCTACATCCACCGACATTGGGACTATTTTGCACCAGGTAGCCAGTCTCGTGGCTCACATAGTTGTGTAGAACCCGTTGGATTTCGAACGCTGGTTTCAAGAATAACTGTACGAGCTAACCGTGACCTAACAAATCAAATCGGGTGGTTAATCTAATCTCGCAGATAATTTTTTGTATGGTGAGAAGCTACTTTTCTAGTTGGTGACAAGCAAAAATCATTCCTAATACTTGAATATCAGAACAAGATGTTTTTATGAAGGAAAATTGATCATTTATTTATTTTATTAAAAAAAATAACTATCTTAATTTTAGGAAACTATTCTATTCCTCTTAATTTGGGTTGATTTTACATTTGTAATAGTGTATATCTCTTTCTCTCTCTCTCTCTCTCTCTCTCTCTATATATATATATATATATATATATATATATATAGACTCACAGAAGTGAGTAAAACAACAACCTCTTTTAAGGTATAAACAACAAAAAGGTGCTCAATACAAAAGTCAAAGCTGAATATGTAGAGCAAAAATATTTAACAAAAAGCAAAAAAAACAACCAACCACCTTACCCGGCTTTCAACCGTGATGTCTCCTCGGGAGAGTGGAAACCTGTGTAGCGCGTTTGGTCGGCTTTTTATCCTTTTGTTATATATATATATATATATATATATATATATATATATATATATGGTACTTGTTAAACATATTTTCTAAAGCTATCTGGTTAAATACAACGATAGCGAAACATCTATTAAGTAAAACCGAGGGGGTAAAACAACAATTGCGAATAGAAGCCGACTAACAATGAAGTGTATCAGCCATTATCAACTCATTCACTTCCGTTCACTTGCTGCTTCCGGTAACATTAATCGTCTTCCGCTGTTGTCAAGTCACAACGTGTTTAGTGACTATTGTGAAAGAGTAAGTTTCCCTCGTTTGAATGTGATAATCCATAATGAAATTCGAATAAACATATATATTTTTTCACTGTTATTTGCTCATAGACGTGCCGAGAAAAATAAGATTAAAACAAAAAAAGCTTAGCAAGTAAAGAAAATAATCCTTATGTCTCTTTTGGAGCAAACCTTTGCTACAAGCACTGTATTTTCCTTTCCTAAATGTCACTTTAAAACAGCGGTTTTAACTTATTTTTCCCGATGCACCCATTTTCACCATCAGTCAGGAAGTCATTCCCCACTTTCTAAGAATGTTCATCTCAAAAGATACATTTCAAATAATATGCATATATTATTGAAAATCTGAAATCTTTTTCTTATTAGTATGTATATATACAAGAATTATTTTTGTTGCAGCAAAAGACACAAGAGCTAACGTAAAGAAAATCAAACTTGTCTCAGTTACGCGGGCCGATCGATTCACATTAAGTGTTGTACCGCCTTTAAGAGTTCGAAAGTTTACATTTTCTCTATATTTCTGAGATGAGGTAGTATTTACAGTATTTACATTATTCGGACTATTGTCCTCGTCTTTGTTGCCATTCGTAAGACGTTTAATAATAGATCATCCTATTTGTCTATATTTCTGAGATGAGGTAGTTTTTACAGTATTTACAGTATTCGGACTATTGTCCTCATCTTTGTTGCCATTTGTACGACGTTTCGGCCGTTGTACACAAAATTGCAATATGAGCTCTGGTAAAAAATACTAGAGAAAACTATTAACATCAAAAAATTGCAATATGAACTCTGGTAAAAAAAGGGTTACTGAACATTAGGTTTATAAGTCCCAGAAATTCAGTTGTTCTTGCCCTTAAGAACACATGGCCCAGTGTATATAGAGACGTTGGTTAGTTCCTGTGACTTGATCCAAAGAGTTGTGAGTTCAATACCTGGCTACAGCAGTGGTGAACAAGTAACTTACAATGTTAGAAGGAGATAACTCATGACTACCAAAGAGGCACTACTACGCAATGAATGAAGATCATATACCCCAGTGATTGTAATAAAGGGTTAGGTTCGAAATTCCTAGCACCTGAAAAAAGCCGGAACGTACAAATGACAACAAAGATGAGGACAATAGTCCGAATAATGTAAACGCTGTTAAAATTTTGAATCTATCAATTTGTGGCCCGAATTCACTCATGAAACTGAAATTTCTGTTAAGAGGGATCCCCCATTGGTTAAGAAACCCTGCTTTAGAAAAATAAGTCCTCAAACCTTTTAGACCAATGACCCCATTTATGGTAATCTCTACTCCCCATTGACTTTCTAAACATGTACAAAAATAATTACTTTTATTTAAGAGAGAAATTTTCCTTAGGCCTTTAACTTCTTGATTGTTTCTTGATAAAACTCATTTTTTATTTGTTTTGTGATTTCTCTGTTAAATTTTTATTTCTCTTCCAAAACTAGATAGGTTTGCTAGAATGAAAACAAGAAAAAAAAGAACCAGAGCAAGATTGTCATAAATAATATAGGTGAAAATAAAATAATTAAAAATGAATTAATTTATTTATTAATTAATTATTAAGCCATGAAAATTGGTTCACTGAGTGGTGCTAGACAATTTTTATCGCCAGAATCTATCTTACTCATTTACAAGTCTACCATTCGTCCAGGCTTTCAATATTGCTGCCACATCTGATGCTTCTACTATATATTTAGAAATTATTAATAAAATACAGAGAATAATCTGCAATTCTATTGGTTTTGACCAAGTATCTCAATTTCAAGCACTTTCTCACAGCTGTCACGTTGCTTCTCTATGCCTTTTCTAAAAATATGTCCATGGTAACTACTTTGATGAATTTCATCACAATACTATAACTTTTTCACTTCAAAATGATAATAATCAACTTCAAAATGGACTTATTTTCAGGTGAAAAGATTAATCAACTCCAAAATGGATAAATCAACTTCAAAATGGATTAATCAACTTCAAAATGGATTAATCAACTTCAAAATGGATTAATCAACTTCAAATTGGAAAACAACTTCAAAAAGAGAAACAATCAACTTCAAATTGAATGAATCAACTTCAAATTTAGAATTAATATAATACTAATAAATTTAATATTTATTCTTTTATTTTTACTTAAAATGGATATAAAAAATATAAACGTTCCAAGGAAATTTATTTAAAAGATTACATCATCTAAGTTAATTACAGAGGGAAGTTATCTCTGTATTCTAGATACGAAGTTAGTGCAAGTCTCAGAGGAAATATAATTAACTGCCTCGGAGATCATCGCTTCTAACTTGCTGAGACCGAATTCTTAAGTAGTTAAAGATCCCTGGCCATCACCTCTTAAAATCCCAACGATTGAGTCTGCCATACTTCTTTTTACATTAGCTTTAATGACTGACCAAACCTTTTCAATGGGATATAACATCGGACTACAGGGGGCAAGTCTAAAAATTTGTTGTTGCCTAAATTCATCCTCCTCTACAATTTCTTCAACTGAAGTATGGCAAGGAGTGTTATCAATAACTAAGACAACTCCGCTTTCATAAATTTCATTTGCCTTTCTAAGGCACTCCCTGGTTCATTCTTTCGCATCCTCTTTTTGAAGGAATCTCTTGATTTTATGGTGAATTAATCCATTAATATTAATGCATCCAATAACATGGATGTTATTCCCCTGGATCCGGACGCGACTGTAGTGCACCTCGTGTCTTTTTTAGGGCGGCCTTCTCTTCTTGAAATATGGAGATTAAAATTGGTTTCATCCATGTAAAGAATTGGCACACTTTGGGACTGAAATTCTAATAAAGCTACTGCGTAATTCTTACGTTTCGCCTTATTGACATTATTATTGGCAGCTTCTGGTTCATAATGAACCGCTTTTAAAGTAAAGGCCATGAAGTCCAGTTGCTTTCCTATGCATTCTTTCGTTACAAGAACCTCACACTTTTCGACCAACTAATTTACAATGTCTTGAAGAGTGACCCTAGGAGAGTTTTCAATTAATTCAGCCATAAAATTATAATATTCTTGCGAAATTTTATATTTTCTTACTCCTTCTCTAGAGTCACTCTTATCAGCACCCTGTCTAACCACCGGTACGCTGTTGGCAGAGGCACACCAATTGTTATTGCCAGGTCTTTCCAATTTCCTGCTGCGGCATGTGCAGCTAAATTTTTTTTTTTTTTTTTTTTTTTTTGCCAGTCACAGTTTTCTTTAGGTATATCCTCTTTGAAGCATTTGCAAATTCTTCTTCAGCTTCTTTTGTAGAGGTTTCTCCAGCATAATCATCAATCATCATTTTTGCCCATACGGGACTTTCTCTTCTTACTTTTACTGTAGGATCACCCAATGCTTTCTTGGCCTCTAAGTTGTTTGTATTTAGTTTTTTTCTTCATCTATATAATGAAGACGAACAGTCAATTTCCTTACTCATGGGGTAAATTAATTGAAAAAATAATTTTCAATTTACCAAAAGAAATATCTCAATTTGAAGTTGTCTGTTCCAATTTGAAGTTGCTTTTTATTATTTTGAAGTTGATTGTTTTTAGGTTTTTGACATTTTCTCAATTTGAAGTTGATTAATCCATTTTGAAGTTGACTGTTCCATTTTGAAGTTGGTAGATCCAATTTGAAGTTGATTAATCCATTTTAGAGTTGGTTAATCTTTTTACTTGAAAGTAAGTTCATTTTGAAGTTGATTATTATTATTTTGAAGTTGAAAAGTTATAAATTGCCGAAAAGGTATTATCATTTTACATTTGAAATAGCTATATGTAACCGTAAGTCCTATGCCAGCAGTTTCTTCTCTCGTACTTTTGTAGAACTCCCTTCCGGATTCTATCTTTCCAATCAATTTTGATCCTCTGTTATCTTCTGTCTTCTTAATTCTCATTTTATTATTCACGCTTCTTAATAGTGTTTTTATTCTTTCATATTCTCTCACACCCAGTAACCCCTTGCGTTTTAGTGGCTTTATTGCCTTGCTTAAGATTAAAACCTTTTTAAAATAAAGTAGGTTATCATCATTAATAAGAAAGATGGATGAATGACCGATAGCAAGAACTTTAATATTGTTGTTTTCTTACAGTATATTTTGTAGCAAAATAGTCAACAATACATTTGAACTTTAGCTTAAGGCATAAGATTGTGTTCAAAATATTTGGATTTCGCCATTAAATGACCCATAGAGGTTGATATTCCTCTAAACAAAATCAATCAAGCAACCAACATAAAAGAACTCTTTCATGACATCAATTCATGTAATATTCTATAATTTCTTAAAGAAATCAAACTGTATTCCAAAATAGAACTTCAACAAAGCCACAACATAAAACTCACACATCACCGCCTCTGGTAATTATATCCACATAAACATGTATATATAAACAAAAGCTGAGTATCGTCTCCCATGTATTCAACTGTGAAAGCAGAATAACGTCATAATATATTGTATTACTCCAAAACTCCCAAGAAAATTAAATTCCGACAATAAATAACCCATTAGGTGTTGATGGGTCGTTAAACAAATAAATCCGTTCTATTGTTTTCTGTAACCTGAAAAGCTAGCGACTTTGTTGGGGAGGTGTATGTCTACAATCAGGGAAAATTTCACACAATTTCGCTGGTTAGTTTTGGAGATACTGAATTTTTTATTTTTGTTCCCTAATTTTGGACGTTACTATATATATATATATATATATATATATATATATATATATATATATAAATTAAAACCAAAAGGATTATCAGATAGGTAAATAAAAAAAACGATCCTATTAATATTAATTTCAGGCTGGATGCAAATATTACGTTCTATTTACAAAGCCAAATATAAAACATAAAACAAAAATTTCGAAATTTAAATCCGTTGGATAGCCATTTCTACGAAGAATTCCTCGCTTCTTTAGCAACTACTGAATTCAAAACTATTTATTCAAATTCAAATGAATTTGAATAAATAGTTTTGAATAAATAAAGTTTTGGTTTCAGTCGTTGCTGAAGAAGCGAGGAATTCTTCGTAGAAATGGCTATCCAATGGATTTAAATTTCGAAATTTTTGTTTTTTATATATATATATATATATATATAGACATAAACACACAAGACATAGGGCTATACAGAGACGACGGTCTCATGATAGTACAAAATTCCACACACTTGAAAACAGACAAAATAAGAAAACTTATCCACAGAGGATTTAAAAGTTTAAACCTAAAAGTAATTGTCAACACAAATTTAAAAGTAGTAAACTTCCTCGATGTAACACTTGATTTAGTTAATAATAATTACCAACCATACATAAAACACAACGAATACCCACTATACATCCACCCAAAGTCAAACCACCCCAAGTATAAACTCGTTCAGTGAAGAAATATTTAACAAACACAAAAGTCTCTACAATAAGTCCCTAAAAACAGTGGCTACAAAAACCAAGACATCCAGTATATAACAAACTATAACCATAACAGGAAAAATAGAAATAAAAAAAATCATTTGGCACACACCTCCTTTCAACCAAATGATAAACACTAAGTTAGAACAGAAGTTCCTCAATTTAATTAAAAAACACTTCACCACCAATAACCCTCTTAGTAAAATCTTCAACAAAAATACACTTAAACTAAGCTATAGTTGCACAAACAACCTAGAAAAAATCATAACAAACCATAACAAATATATCCTAAATCAACACGTAGATCAAAATAAAATTAACTACCAAAAAAATAAAGAAGGCAACAATAAAAACCTATGTAATTGTAGAAACCCTAACAACTGCCCACTACAGAACAAATGTAAAATAAACTCAATAATCTATCAATGCAACATAACATCAATTGAAAATCCCACTATAAATAAAGTGTATATCGGATCAACTAAGAACACTTTTAAGCAGCGCTGGTATATGCACTTAACTTCATTCAAAAACAACTTATACCGAAACCAAACATCCCTTTCCGCATACTTTTGGAAACTAAAGGACTCAAAACAGAAACCCAAAGTGAAATGGAAAATTCTAGAAAAAACTAGATCTTGCAACTCACTGAACGACATCTGACATTTATGTTTAAGTGAAAAGCTACACATTCTAAAGTACCCCAACAGTAGCGAACTATTAAACCGTAGAGACGAACTAGCAGTATTATGCAAACATCGCAAATATTTCTCGTCAAAATTTAAATAAAACAAAAAACACCTCATCTACACGAGCCCCGCAAAAATGCAATAAATACACATAATCAACCCTCTAAATAAATAGAACAAAAACGTAAAAATAAAATAAAATAAATCCCACACCACACCAACAAAAATTCCATCTACCTGTAAACAGTAGTAAAATAAAAACTATCGGCACTACATAAAAAACAAAAAACATATATTCCAATACAAAATACCTAAACTAAACGAAAAAGCGACCTGCCCAAAACTCAGCTACCCCATATCCTTCTCTTAACCCAATAGCAGTATCACTAGAACCACAAACGGACGACTAGACCATTCTAAAACTCCCTATACCACATAAATTTACATCGCTCTCATTAACAGCGACGCTACTTCCACCAAAATCCAGATAAAATAAAAAAGGAATCTGTCTTAAACTAAGCCACCTCTCCTAACCCATATATCTAAGACTACAATACAACTGACAGAATCAGAATAAGCTCCCAACCCCACTTTCACTTGAACATCATATCACCACAAATAAACCGTTTTCACCATTTAATGTCCATACCAAGTTTATCACCCGATGAGAAGCACGTAAAGTAGCTTCGAAACGCGAAAACTTTTGTGTAGTGATACTATGGATTTATAAACCATTGTAACAACTATTACAATATAACGCTCTACGTTGTATCGAGCACTCTTTGTTACAATATATATATATATATATATATATATATATATAAATTAGAGAAAATTTTCAAAATTCAAAGGTGTCGGATGTACATTTCGACATAGGATCTCTAATAGAGACTCTATGTCACGTCAGCGGCATTGTTTTTCCAAATGGCAAAGGCCCTGAGTTAGTGTGTGGAGGGGTTTTAGGTTAACAACGATCACAAAGTGGAAAAGGACAGAGCTGGTAGTCGCGGGGTTACAGGGTGTTGAAATGGTATATTTAGGAAGCGGAGGAATAGGAGTTCATTTTTTATAAAGATAGACAACTAAATGAGTTAAATTACTTTTTAAAGTTAAGATTTTGGGCTGTTTGAAGAGGTGTATTTAGGCGAGAAGGAATGGATTTCAATATAAGATTTTAAACATTTTTTTTAGTTTATTTGATTAAACCTTTTAGGTAGAAGCGAGTTAAATGACAATTACAGGAAGTTATCAGTTTAAAATTATTAGAGAGAAAATATTAGAGAAAAAATATTAGAGAAAAATATTAGAGAATATATATATATATATATATATATATATATATATATATATATATGTTAACCAAGGAAAAAGAATCCATATTTTCTAAAGATAAGCAATTAAAGGAGCTTGGGATAGGAAGGTAGGGGGGGGGGTAAAATACTTTTTAAGGTTAACGTTAGGGTAAAATTAAGATTAAAACTTAAATTGAATCCATTTAATTTATATTCTAACATCTAGTTAACGGGAATTTAAATTCTAAATTTAAGTATTCGAATAATTTGCCTTGTGGCGGCATTTACTGATGAATTCCCTCCTAAGATTCAGTAGCCGGTGTTGGTGGGGGTATTTTAATATTGAAATTTTTTCCAGTAAGCATAGACAGCACCTATCACGAAAATTCCTCGGAATACGGGCTGAACCTATCAGTTTCCAGCTAAATTCAGGATCCAGCCTTTTTTCTTTCATTTTCCAGAATGCCCGCAAAAGGGCTGTCTGGTACCTCTGACCGGGGTTCGAAAAGGAGTACCTGTGGTTATACAGTCTTTGTTTGAAAGGACCGGCGGACATACCGATATAGGTCCGGAAGTCGTTTTTTTTAGATGGAGAAATGCGGGCTTCATAAATCACCTGGGTGGATTTGCATTTTCCCTCCGCCGGGCAGGATTCCACAGAATTACAGTTGCATTCGTTTAGAATTCCTGACCTAGATTCAGTATTGCGCAAGTTCACCAGAATACTCCTGTTATGGGAACTAATAAGGCTGTCCATATTCGGGGTGCAGGAATAACTAATTTTAAGGGTGTACCTATTAAAAATCTTCCATAGAGGGTTACTGTTATTAAAATGTTTGTCTATTAACTTGAGAAAATATTTACCAATATTGATGTTAGTTAGTTTACAATAAGGGTGGGTGGGGGGTTAAACCAAATTATCTTTCTTTTTCTACAGTTTCCTTTATTTTTATTTTTGGATGATTCGGGGTCTATTGTAGGTTTATTATGTTAACTTGTTCTTATATCCGCTTTTTTGAAAGGCCTTATTGTAAATATTTTTACTTGCGTTGAAAGTTTTTATGTTGGATGATAATTGGTTGATTCTATTATTCAATATATTGGGTATCTGTTTTATAATATTTTTGGGGTGGTTGGATGAAATATTAATATAAGTGGGGGAACTATTTTCTTTGAGAAATGGTTGGTAGGATCCATCATTTAAGTTAAGGGTGATGTCTAAATAGTTTAGACTTTTAAGATTAGAGGTGACTTCGACTTTAAAACCGAGGTACTTCAGGGCTCTAATTTTGTGTATCCTATTTGTGTAGGGCCCATTGGAATTATGGATAATTATTAATCCATCGTCCCGATATAGGCCTAATTGTTTTGGGTCTAAAAATCTGCTTAGAATATCTAAAATGTAAATTCCCACAAGATCTGCCACCTGGGCTGAATCATATGCTCCCATAGGGACGTCAAAAACCTCCCCAGGCGCCTTTGTCCATGTGGAATCATCAAAGGTGAGAATAGATTTTCTGGCCGCAAAGATAATTTCGTAGTCCCTATCCGAAATGTTCACGTAATTTTTAGCAAATCTTAAACAACTCTCAAGGAGGTCCCTTGATATAGAGGAATAGAAATCGACAATATCGAATTTAAGGAAGGTGAATTTAGATTTGTTTTTGATGTTGTTAAACCAGTCTATCGTATCTGAAGAACTTTTCCAAAGGTTTGGTTGTAGATTCAATAGTAGTTTTTCTATTAGATATTTTAGAATTTCTCTGGAAATTATGCCTAAGTCACTTTTTGTAGGATTAATTAGCCTGGTTTGTAATTTGTTTTGGAAGTTCGGTTTATATAAATAAATAAATAAGCTTCTTTAGTGGCGATTTTGCCAATTTTGTCACTAATATTTCATTCTTTGGCGAATTTGGCTGTGTCTGTATTAATTTCAGATAATGCTAGGTTCCTTCTGTCTACTTTGTAATTACTAGTTAGGTTATTTTTAAGGACACTTATGTAATTTAAAGGATCACATTTATAAATGATGTTAGATTTGTCGGATTTTACCCACAGGTGCTTAGATTTTTTCAGATTTCTAATGTCTGATTTTAGTAAGTTCTCGAATTTGTTTGAAGCCCCACAGAATTTGGTTTTGGAGATCAGGTCGAAAAGGTCCTTCTCGAAAGAGTTCAGAAATCTGCATACGGAGGGTGTGCGCTGGGTCCTCAGGTTAAAGGAATCCGTGGAATGATGTGCAGAGTCTGTAGAGCGGAGAAAAAAGTGTGCCTTCCATCGAAGTCTCCTTGGGAAGTTTTCATTTTTTTCAGGTGAAGGAGAAAAGAGTGAGTTTTTGGGTAAGGAATATTTTTCAAAGAATAATCCGGGGTAAACTTCTCCATTTTGGAATAGCAGAATGAATAGTTGAAAGATCCGGGAATGAACCAAGAGAGCTCAACCAACCGAAGGTGTGGGAACAAAATATTTTTTTGTTTTTCTTTAATCCGAAATGGAAGAGTACGAAGGTAAATTCCAAGAACCTGATCCTAATCTATATTAAAAAATTTTAATATTAAAAACAATATATATATATATATATATATATATATATATATATATAGGTCAATCCGGGTAGATTCAAAGGAGACGAACTCGAGAGAACTCAATGTTAAATTCATTTATTTAACAGAGTAATATTTTATATAACGGATTTTTAATTATTAGTTTGGATTAGGCACGTTTCGCCGCTCTTGTGTTATTGGCGCGACTCTTCAGATCTAGATTTTGGATCTGAAGAGCCGCGCCAAAAACGCAAAAGCGGCGAAATGTGCCTAATCCAAACTAATAATTAAAAGTCCGTTATATATATATATATATATATATATATATATATATATATATATATCCGAGTGAATACAGAACAAAGAAAGAATTCTTAAAACGTCCAAAACATTAATTTAAAACAGTGTTCGATATATAATATATAGAGCTGTGAATATTTATTATAAATTATATTTTAGAACACGTACATAATGTTTCTATATATATCCACAGCAAAGGTACATTTGTTTCGACATTAAAACTTCAATGTCTCATCAGGCGGTATGTAAAGGAATGGAAAGCCTCTTTTCTTATATTTGGTCAGTTGTGTTTGAGGTGTTGGTGGGGGTTAGTGATAGGGAAACAAGTCTCTGACCGTTGGAATTTTGGAGAGAGTTTTGTTAAAGTGGTTGATTGATTTCTAGACAGATTTAAACTTAGCAGTTAGAATGTAAGTTTTTATTATCTTGTGACTAGACTATATCCTTTGGATTTCTTAGAAGAGCTGGTAGGGGTGGAGCCGAATATTTTTGGATTTAAGCAGAGTCTTTATAATTAATGTAAATTTGTATATTTAATCTTAACTTTGGATTTAGGAAATATATTTTTTCTATTAAATTTTTAATTTTTAATTATTAATTAGATCACAGTTTGGAAGCCGTCTTTTCTATTACATTTTTAATTTGAAATTTCTATTCTTATACTTAGTCACTTGTGTAAGTGATGTTGCCGGGGGGGGTTAGTGATAAGGGAACAAGTGCTGCTGATTGACCTTTAGAATTTTGAGGTGTTGTGGGTGTGGGTAGTGAGTATGTTTGATTAATGAGTGTCTTTGAATTCTAGACAGATTTACCATTAGTAGCTAGAGTGTAAGTTTTATTTATATATATCTTGTGACTAGACTATATCCTTTAGGATTTCTTAGAGGAACGGGTTAGGGGTGAGATGTGTATTCAGAACAGAATATTTTTTGTATTTAAGTAGGGTTTTTGTAAATAATCTAAATTTGTATATTTAATCATAATTTTGGATTTAGGAAGTCGATTTTTTCAATTAAATTTTAAATCTTAATTAGATCACAGTTTGGAAACCGATGTTTTTCTATTAAATTTCAAATTTTAACTATAACACCGTTTGTGGTAAAATTTAATGTAAGAGGTAAATTTTCATGTTAGGGTTATTTAGGTACTAGATAAACGCAGGTAATCACTGCATAATAAGTAGAATGTTATGTAGGAGGAAAGATTGAATGTTTGTATTTAAGGTAATAGGTGAATAGGTAATAGTTGTGTTTGTATTTAAGGTAATAGTTGAAGTTTTGAGTGTATTAAGGACAGTATATATAATTAATCTAATTATGGCTATTAAACCTTACTTTAGAATTTAGTAAATCGATTTCTTCTATAACATTTTTAATTTTTAGGGAGAAATTTCTAATTTAATTATGAATATTAAACCTTACTTTAGAATTTAGTAATTCGATTTTTTCTATAAATTTTTTAAATATTTTTAGAAAAATTTATCTATAGGGGTCCTAGCTCTGGTTATTGTAGTATTTTTTACCATGATTGTAATGTTACTTCTCTAATGTGCTTGCAGTTTACTGTAGTTTCATGCCTCTGGTTTAAAAGCTTGTTACTATTCATATATTTAAGGATTTTATCTTGAAGACAGAGGAAACATGGTTCCTTTATAGATTTAGCGGTTCTTGCTTGTTTAAGGATTTTCCATTTAACTTTAGGCGTTTTATCGTCGTCTTTTAACTTCCAAAAGTATTTGGAGAGAGGTGTCATGTTTTGTTTTTCTTTGTTATTGAAGGATGAGAAGTGATTGTAAAATCGCTTTTTAAATACGTTCATGGTATTTCCGATATACATTTTTTCATCCTTAGGATTCTCCATGGATGAAATCGAACACATATATATCAGAGATTTCATTAGACATTTATTGATCATGGGACAT